>JAWQRJ010002326.1:0-13732 GCA_033557515.1 Diorygopyx duplodentatus | reverse complement strand
CATAAGCCAAAATAAAAATCTAAAGGCGAGATCTTGATTTTCGAGGGTATGCCTAAATTCAGGTTTGTAAGGGTAAATTTTGTTTTCTTTAAAAATCGCTTGTAATAAGCTATGGCTAACATATAGCTCTCATCCTGTGCCTGTTAACGATAATCTTGGATTTTCTTCCACTGATTGTAAAGCCATTATCGTTACCGCATCGCCTTCGTTGGTTTTTTTTTCTTTATTTTCATTTTATCCCCAACAGATCCAGTTTTATCAAACTTTATAATCAATCTTTTTTATTGCCTGCCTTGTAACCGCGGTATTGGGAAATTTCTCATGAAATACATTTATTGTATGCTGATATAACTTATCCCCAATACCGTAGCATTTAATAAGGTAAATCCTTTCTTGGAAAGTTAGCATTATTATTGACGTTATTCTAAAATGTCAAACTGACACTGTTGTTTAGATACATTGAATTATAGTGACGTTTCGAGAACTTAGAAATATTTTTGCTAAATAAAAACGTCAATTTTTTTAGTTTGCTGGCCATAAATTTATGGTTTTTATATCGTTATTAGTAGTTTTAAACGATCGAAAAAATATTTCAAAGAATGACAATTTGTCGTAAAATGAATATTAAAAATTTTTTTTTATTGGTAACCACATCGCTTTACACAATGTATATAATTTTTATAATTAAATTATATATTTTTTTGTATTAAATACATGAATTACTGAAAGACAATACATCACTCCGAATGAAAATTCAAAAAACAAAAGAAAAATTGCAAGAACTTAAAAAAAGGAAGTTTATTTCAAAATAATCTGTTTGAAATCAACACAACATAGTATAATAATTAACACATCGTTAATTAGATGTATTAAGATTATACGATCAAAAATAATATTTTTATTTTATTTAGTTAATTTGTAAAAAATAATAATAGATAAATAAAATATTAAAAAATATATTTTTTTGAATATTGAAATTTTAAAATAAACATAGTACTTAAAATATATTTAACGAATTATTGTAAAATTTCAAACCATAAACAGAAAAAATTTGAATATTTAATTAATAATTATAAACGTTTCATTTACAGGAATGTCGCTGCACACATCACTATTTTCGCGCTTTGTATGGAAAAATAAGTTATTTAAAGTTTAATTAAAATGTTACTTAAGTTTAATTAAAATATTACGTTTAATAAATCCAATAGATATGTTGTGTTATATTTAAAATAAGCCAATAACAATAGCATTTTTTATCAATTGCTTGTAACACCTTTCGTTACCTACTTCGTTAATTTGACTACTGTTAACCATATCGGGAAATGAAAAGAATACATTAAAAATCAACGTCTTTATCAGTGTAATAGTGTGTTTAAGTAGTAAAATGATGATCATGAAGTCGAATTAGTTGATTGATATTAATAGTTTCTATGGTAGGACACTCCATTAATAGTTTTTTTTATCAACATACAGAGTTGTTTGAGGGCAATGCGTTGAATGTCAGTATATTCCTAATGGAAAAAAAACCAAAAGAATTATTAATGTTAAGTAAAATTAATTAATTAAATTAGAATGTCAGTTTTTGTCAACAACGTCTAATAACTCCTCAACGGTGCGACTCTGGCCAAATGTACGTTTAATAAAATAGACCATAAATTCCATAAGGGACCTAAAAATGTAATAATATACAGGGTGTTCCCATTAAAAATCTGAAGTTGCATAGCATCTTGAAGAAATGGGACACCACGCCACTTTTATTTCAAACTTTTTTTTCCTAAAATGATTAAAACTGGTAGATGTGTGGACCACAAACTATATCTGATGGACGGACGGACCGACCAAAGGCCAAAAATGGTACCATTAATCTTAAAATACCACAATTCGTTCAGATGAATCAAAATCTCACCATCAAAATTTTGGACCGAATGCATAACTTTCTCTTTATATGAGATAAAGTAAAAATTATAGTATAAAGCCAATAGAAGTGTAACTTGAAGCATTTTTGCTAATATTCCAGATTGGTTCTCGATATTGTCCTAAATTTTGGCAATTTTTGAATAGCTATTAAACACATTTGCTTAAAGTAATTCTAAACTTAATTCAATTGATATCAATAACTAGATGGTTTTATCTTTAAAAGCATCGAGTTTTCTTTTATTTCTAAAAATTAATAAAGATTAAATTCCTGGTTCGCCGAGCATTGCTGGGATTCCTAAGTACTAATAATTAGTTCGATAGTTATTCTTTGATTGAATTTCCAGTATAAACAATTTTCATTAAACTTTCACTAAACAATGTTTAATGAAAGCTTCCCTTTCGTTATTGAGATACATCAAGTATACAAAATATGATAATAATGTACTCATATCAATGCCCCTCATGTTCAAAATATGCTCTTTTTACTCCATATTTATATTGAAGAGCACTCATATGATTAGATAAATTTTTGCTTCCTACAACGCCTTCTACCTTTTCAAATGCATTTTTATAACTTACCGGACCATTTCCTAAATATTTTATAATTGACTATATTGTTTGTTCAATTTTGTGTAACGGAAAGGTTCGAATCCAGCCAATGCAATCGGTCCATCCGATGCGACCAAATGTGCGGTTGCCTTGAGTTGAGGCACGCTTTTTATCGATTGTTTCGATCACATTACACGTAAAAAAAATCCAAACGCTCAAAAGCGATATAAAATTATTTTACTGAAAGTTGAAGCCTAATATATAATACAGGAATAGTGTGTTTAATAGTATAAAAATTCCTTATTGGTAAGATTATAAATAGATAAATATTAGAAATGTTCGGAAATTAGAAAAATTCGGATACGTATCATCCTATTTAACTATATTTCAATACGCAATAAGTATCGTAATGGAATAAACCGTTATTGATAAAACAGTTGATTACCTACATTGTAGATCAACAAAATTAAAAATTATTACACGTGTGCATATTGTTTATGGAACATTTATCAATTAAAACGCATTGTTTTTGGGACGCCCATTTGGGGTTTATAAGGATTATAATCATTGTTTACAATCGGTCGGTTTCTGCGCTAATTAGAAATTCACGTCTCGTATCGCTTCGGTTTGTTTTCATTTAATTATTTCCTAATACGCACTTATACTTTTAGGATTCTCTATATCCCATTTCGCTTAATGACGGTTAAATTACGGAAAATGGTCGCATCCGGTTAGCTCCGTTTCTGAACGCCCTCCTGTAAAACGCATATATAAATAAATATGCACATTATCTTGTAATTTTAAAGAAATAAACCCGGTCGAGAGGACACTCTCGGAGACGACCATCTCATGTCTAGCACTAATTTAACTGCCATAAATTCTCTTTTTGCTCGCCGCACGGCCGGAGCGGCTGCGCTAAACATTTCGTCATCGCCGGTAGTAACAACGTGTTATTTGGACATCATGTAATATCACCGCGGTCCGCTCATTAGTAAAATTATCCGTCTCGTTCTTCTCTTATGTTTCTTTGAACTGATTATGTTTGTCTTTCACTAATGTGACCTTGTCCTTAACGGTGTAATTGTAGAAAAATTGCCCGTAAGATTATGGAAATAAATAAAAAAAGATTTACCATTCTTAGGCATTACCGTACGAAGCTAGATACACAGTTTAAAATAACGTCTTTTTTTACAGGAAAATTATGGCTAAACGACTCGAGCAACCTATGGAAAACAGAGCTGCCTTCAGTGGAGGAATCAAAACTAGCATTCGAAGCACGCCTAGGCCTGTCACCAAGTGAGTACTTACCATTTTCCCTCCAATGATAAATACTCGAAAACTGTGACAACGACACGTTTCTGCTGAAACAAGGGGTCGCAGACTGCCGTTCTGACACCTAATTTTACAACATCATTGATTCTGAAAACTCACCCCAACCGTTGACAGATGATTATTATACCGAATCCTTCTTGCTGATTCACAAGTTCCTATTTATTTTATACGCATCTCCGAATTAAAGTGAAAACGCCAATAACGTCCGCTAGGGCGATAGAAAATGTCCCTTCCAAACGACGAAGACATATTTCTCGTTTCCCCCGCGTAATTAAAAGCACTAAGCCCTAAAACCTACCCTTATCAGGTCGGTCCTATCCCCTCGATGCATAATAAAGCACGTCCGCCAAAGCTACGAATAAACTAAGAAAGGCAAGTCGTTTCTCTTCGTGTTCTTATTTTGGAAAAATACAAGCACAACTTAACACCTCTTGGAATAGGCTCTATACGTGTCCTGCACCATTTAGCGACCCCTACTGGCACCCAAATTGCCCCCCTAAGTGTCCACGCTGCGACACTCCCACGCAGCTGGAGCTTTCTCTTATTTAAATTGAATTATACTTGAGTTGAAAGCTACTCGATGCTACCCACTATGCTGTCGTAGAATCGTAACCAATGACCGTTCAGACATTTCAAAACGATGGTTGATCCAATTTTGATTATAGACGAGGGATTTTGCTTTTCATATCTTCGTATGTGATGCAGGAAAAAAATGTTGTCTGCAATAAATGAAGAATATTATTCTAAGAGTTTCCATATCTAATACTAAGGGGATAGGGATTTCATACATTCCATATTTTGGAAAAATATCTGATAAAATAGCAAAGATACTTAATAAAACGAAATACTTAATAATAACTAATAATTAATAAATACTTAATAAAATATCAATCTTATAATTAACGTTATTGAAATCCTTGGAGATTAGACCATATATTGGTAATACCTTCAAAACTCTTAATAGCTAATGAGTCACATCCATCATAAGTTAACCTCAATGGTGCAAAGTGTGGTCTAATCAAGAAGGCGCCAATGATTCCAATAAACACAGTACGAATCGCAAAAAAATGATTATTGCGTGTATGAGACATCTTCGTCCCATCCCTACACACTTTTGTGTAATACATTTCCATCAGATTTCCTCCCCTTTTTTCTTCTCACTTAATTTACTTGTGCGATGTTTATGCAACGTTTTCTTCTTCTTCTTTTGTACGTAGAATACTTCCACTACAAACGTTATCCACTTTCCACATGACTTTACATTGAGAATTTCAGGAGAAAAAGAGACTAGAACTGGAGCAGTGGCGTACGTCATGCTACAGCCAAAGAAATTTATAGTTTTCCTTGCAGACGTCTCTTTCTCACTTACACATGTCGTTCATCCCATGACATTTCAATATATGTTTTATGGAATGTATAACCTGTGCCGCTCGTATATCAGCCTAGTCTATCATTGCAAGGTGCTACGGAAGGGTCATTCGGGTCAGCCCCCTAAGACTTCCGGTAATATATGACCCCATATACGTGCGTCCAGAAAGTACCGTATAAGAAACGTAAATTTGGTCCTGTATACCCCTTTGCCTTTTTGGAATTGAAAAATTGCCACAGAATGAACTTATTGGGAAAAAGAATAAATTTCGTTATTTAATTAATAACGTTGGCACCTCCGCTGTGGATATCGTAAGTTTACGACATAACAAACAAGATAAACCTAGCCACTTGAGATCACCTAACTAGATAACGTTACGAAATAACATACATTTATTCGATTTATCAAATTTGTATTACCAAATTTAACGAAAATTTTCGTGGAATTAAACAGTTGACGCCTACGTCTATACACACGAGCCTTGATTAAAACGAACAATTAGGAAACACCGCCGTATCATCACCACGAAATATATTTATGATTTCATTATTATTTTATTGATGTGGTTTTTCTAAGATTAGTCGATTTCGTCAATTTTTTACAACGATATTTTCGATAATTATGTATTAAAAATAGACTGGATGTACAAACAAGGCACGTAGCAGAATAAAAAATCAATTTTGATCAAATATGTCTCGAATAATACTATTATCTTGTAATTGGACGTATGTCCCCTTTTGTCGATAATAATGATGATAATGATAATTAAAACGCAAAACACTGTCTCTTGTAATATAAAATACATTTATTTTCATCCTTAATGCATAATTATTGCTATTATATTAAAGTACATATTAGGTAAATGTGACTTTTACAGTTGGCCATGTTCTTATTGCGGTCACTAAGGAATGTGATAAAAAAAACAGATGTCATTTTTTTCAGATTATAAGAAAAGGATACAAGATTGATTATTAATCACAACGTGTGATGACCCGTTAATATGGGTATGTTTTACTAAACATGTCATTATTCCTTCCTTGTAGTACAACCATTCTAAATTCTAAACGTATGGTAAAAAAATAACAAAATTTATCTAAAGAGAAAGTTTGCCATTTTATACAATTTTACACTTTTTTAACGAAAAAAAAACATTGCTGCCGAAACAATCAAAAAAAGCATGCCCCAAGGTAACCGCAGAATCACGATAATGCGAATTTCGATTATGCTTACGACGCGAATCAACTTGTGTTACCCACCTAAACAAAAGAAAAGTATTTTCCCAATATAAAAGTTATTCCTTGTATTTTATAACTAAAGTTATTTGAAATTGTAAAAACCTGGTCCAGCAATACGGGATCTTATGTATTGTTATTAGAGTACCAATATGGTGTCAGTCACTATTATTGTTACGATTATGACTATTCTTAATGACGTTTTTATTTTCGTGGACAGGAAGGAAGGAGTTGCAGTTTTATTGGGACTAAAAATACTAAAAATACTTTCTGGAAATTCAGAAAATAATGAAATAATACATGGTACAAAATTTTGGTACGTTAATCATCAGTCAATCGCCTAATCGTTTAATAGCAAGCTATTTATTCGTCTGAAAAAAAGCAGACAGCCGAGTAAACAGCGACTAAGTCGACCTCTAAGACGACTTTATTTATTTGTAGATTACAAAAATATTATTATTATTTCGGTCTATTATTTAACGGGCCCGACTCAAAATAACCTAAAGTATCTGGGCATTGTTTCTTATCTACAACGAAAATAGAGCAGCATTTACAACTAACTTAATTCAATCGATAATTTCGTCTATTCAATTCTTTTTTTGACGACGTTTCATAATAAACTGAGTCAGTTATTTATCCAGCTGCGTAAGCTGCGCGTGTCTCTATTCAATCTCCAAAAAAAAGCGAATGCAATTTATTCTTGGAATAAACTCTATTTGCTGTTTACGATCTTTTAACTGCTGCTTGACGGTTATTCTCGCTTAGGGGTTTAAACCCCTCAGGGAAGATCCCATCCATCAAATATTACACTTGTCAGCCAAGAAAACAACCCAATCTGTTCACCTACCACCTTCGCGGAGCAGAAACTCACCCTCCTTTAAAACGATGTAAATGAAGGGATGATTCTCGTTGGGAATTTAAAGTATTCAAGTGGGGGTGTCAAGAGACAGGTCCCTAAGGGATTATGTGCGTTAACCGCCATCAACTTCTCTATTACCTGTGCGCCCCAGGTATTTAAATTCACCCCTTCCAAAGGGGTTTATCATATTAATCTAAGCGGAAGTACTTGTTGAAGTAGATACCTCTATTCGCTCTACGGCGATGAATAAAAAATAGGTAGGTATGACACGCGACAATTCCAGCCCCCTTAACCCTCTCCATCCATTTAGGCGCAGTGAAAAAATCCACAATGTGTTCAAACACATGCCAAGCGATTAAAAAGGTAATCTATTATATGCCCGTGTTTATTCATGCCACGGTATGGTAATGGGGTTAGGTTAGGCAATGAGAAGTCAAGTGTTTTTTGATATGTTTATCGTGGAGGGTTGGTTCTGAAATACTGCCTCTATCCCCTTTAAAAGTATTTGGTGTCATAGTCGTAGTGGAATTTTAGAAATATTGTGGGTTATTAAAATCTGCTAGATCATTACGAAATATACTAATACAGATGATTCTAAATCGTTGATAACAAATGAAAGTGTGTCATGATCTTATCGGAATCGACTTCGTACTAAAACTGATTATTAAAATATCTATTTAAATGTAATAGTCATTGGAGATGTTATTTTATTATCTGAAAAAAATAAAGTTAATAATTTTATACCTGATTTTATGATTTCATCTTGTGTAATTATGTTGGCAATATTTAAGGAAAGATCATAGACATAAGGCGCAATGATCAACGGTTAGGAGAACAGAGTAAGCTTATGACTGGTATAAATTCAATCAAAAATCTCAACTTTGTGGTTTACTCGGTGGTTCTGCTCACAATAATAAATCGTATTTTTTCAAGGTTTGTAGCAGACTATCAAGAATTATTATCTTCGTAATAAAAGTATTTTTGTTAGTCGAACTGTCTTCGATGCTTTTCTATTCGTTTTTGGTGGATTGATTATTAGTTTATACTCCTAAGATATATTTTTCTTGACTTCTCCTTAGTTTTGTCGTATGAGATTGTGTGATGCTATCTAGAAAATGTCAGCAAAGAGAAAGAATGAGATTCTTCTATGGACAAGATTCTTTCCTCAACCCACAACTGCATAGTGTCGTCATTTATCTCGGTTTAGTTGACTGCTCTTATTCAAGAGATTTTTGTGATTAGCCAGCAATTAGAATAAGAATGCATCCTCGTATCACAATTGTAGGTAAACTGAAGCCAAAAAAAATCGATACAGGCAATCTCATAAAAAACTTACCATGTTAATAACAATTCAGACCAATCAAGTATTATCCAATACTATTAAACGAGCTAATCTTGTATGTATGTATCTGTGTATATACTTTTTGATCTCAAAAACGGCTTGACAATCAAATCGGATACTCGCAGGATTTCCAGATTGGGATGCGAAATTTAGATTGATTAGCTTAAAAAATCCATTTTATGTATTTTTTGAGCATTTGCAAATAGTATTGCTGTAATGAAAACCTTAGGTATCAAGTCTTGAGCATTGGGAAATTATAGTTTACTGTTAACGACAACTTGAGTTAGTTTGGTCTTTGACGAGTTAGTTTGATCTTTGATCACGCGATGGCTTTGCTAGACTAAAAATGTTTTGTGTTTTGAACTGGGCGAGCTCGGTCTACCAGGTATTTGAGAGTTTAATAAACAAGAGAAGATTTAATATAGACTAACTCTCTAATAAAAACATGGGGGCAAACACATCATAACTCAGTTTAATCTAATCTTTTTCCGAAAACCAAGGCTATATAAAAAAAAACATTTGAGAAAATTTTGTGGTTTTTGGTGATCAATAGAATACTAGATTTTTGTTTCGAGATTTTTAATATTTGTGTGCAAATCTGAACTACGTACGAAGTGACAGTGTATTTGAACATACAAATTTCTGATCGTTTCACTTCGCTAGTCAAAGTAGGGGGTAATAAGAGTAATAAAGTAATAAGGGTTTTCATTACAAAAATTATATTCATCTTCACATGACCTTAACATCCCCAATTCAAGATAAACCCAGGTTACCATTTTTCAGGAAATCTTTTCGATATAAGTCAGAGCAGAGTAAACTTCACAGTTACTTTAAATCAAGATTAAACCTTATTACAGGACAGAATTAAAAATGCAATAATATTATTGTTAGAATATTTTTTATTCTGCTTGCATATGTTCCCAGGTATTTTGGTTATGTCTTACTGACTGGTTAAAAACTTTTTTTTAATTATTTTCAGATGATATTAAGCATTAATTAGGGTTGGGGAGAAATTCAGGTACTTAATTAAATTTTCTTGTTTTTTGCAAAAATGTAGAGCATTGTTTCTTCCATGATTTCTAAAAACCACTCAAATTATTATCATATTGTTATTCAGCAATGAAATTTCAGAACCTGAACCAACTGTGATATTTGATGTAATGTTTAACTAATTGTCTATTTCCTTTGAATTTTTAAATAATTCAGCATCTTCTGCACAAAATGGCATTTAATTATAGAAAATTGGTATTGAATTTTTGGTTTCTTTAATTATTTAGATGTAACTTGTGGCTTTTCTTGTCCAACAAAAGTATTCAAATTTATCAAAGAATTTTGATAAATTATCAAAGAATTGTGGTTTTTCTTGGCGAATAAATGTATTCGAATTTATCAAAAAAATTTGTTTAATATTAACTTTTAGTCTACTTGATCTCACTGATTGGTACTAGAATCAGTGATGGGTACTGTGGCCTGAATATGTCACTTATAAAAATTTCCCTTTTCACTTCACTAACCTCACAATTAGTTTTGTTCTCTTTGCAAATTAATAACATTGATGACACATATTGTCGTCACAATAAGAAAATAGCGACATTATTGATCTTTAACAACGTTGTTTAAGAGCAATATGGTGCGTAGAAAATGAAAGAGTAGCTTACGAAATACGTATATCGTCAAAGAATTTGACAAGTTCGTAAAATAAAGTAATGTAACTGATCATGTTACATCATTTATTTTTTTCATTTGTTACTTTTTTACTTTTTTTTGTCCTTTTGATTAGAATTGAATTAGTATTCTTTTTGTTAGAGGTTGTTTTGATGTTTGTGATTGTTTTTACACCTTATCTAAAAAAAAATATTTTTTTAAAATCGTTATTTCAATCATATATATTTTTTATTTTAATTTATTTTGTATTAGATTATTCTTCGTTATTCTTGCATACTTTTGTTAAATTATCACTGTAGTTTATAGTTTTAAAAATGGAACTTTAGCACTTTAGCGCTTAGAATGCATTAGATTCTAAACTGCTAAAGTTTGTTGGATTGAAATATGCAATAACTTGGTTATCTGAATTATCATTGAATTTTTACTTTAGTATCCAGTCAAATATTATTTTCTTCTGATTAAACCCTTAAAAATATGAATGTTTTCCAACAGACAGAAATATTTTGAATTAATCTATTATTATTTTTTATATTTATACACAGATTTTTATTTATTTATTTTATAATGGATTACAACCTAACACTTTCAGCTGACAGCTTTGTTAGCTGGTCTTCCACACAGTCCCATTAGCTGTTGATTTTTCATTCAACAGCTTCAAAATATCAGTATACCATATCATTTTTCTTTCCAACTTCCCCCAATTTCTAAATATACTGCGAAAGACTCGAAACCAAATTTCAACTTTTAACTGTCACATTTCACACATTTCAATGAATTTTTTTTTTTTTAATTGAAAAAAGTTTTGAGAAAGTTTTTGTTAGCATGGTCTGCCATAAGCGTACCATAAGCAATCCAACCCAACCCAACCGAACACTGTTAGATCCCCACTATGGATACCATTGTAGTGAAAAATTATTAAGTTATTACTATATAGGCAAGTCCACAGAAGAATACGTGAATTTATTTTGCACAATCTTTTGCAGAAAGGTTCATTCCCGTTAGACAGACAATTTTCAACATTGTTTCCATGTTTGAAAATAGACATTGTCTAAAGGAATGTTCTAAATGACACTTAAAACAACTCTCGCCTGAGAAAGTCGAACAAAAAGAGAGGAGGGGCGAAATGATTTGTGCTACTAATAATTGATTGTGAGCAATTTTTAACAAATTCCTACTGGCAGTATGGGTGAGACAAGGGATGCTAAATGGTCACCGAGAGCTCCAGATTTGGTCCCAAATGACATGAGCAAGCAGACAATTTGGGTGCCCTGAGGGCTAAAATAATAGAAGCAGCTAAGCTTGTCAAGTCTGAAATGCTTTCTAATGTTAGAAGTGATTTTATATGTTTTTTTAAATTTAGAATTCTTGTTTATTGTATGTTTAAATGGGTTTTTAAGAATTTATTTTATTTTAGAATATTTTTGGCGTCCTTTTATAAGAATAGAATAATAATATATATAATTATATAAGAATTTAATAAAGTAGAATAGGGTACGCCTAATCCAAACTGACAAGACCTGTATACCAATGCCAAAAAATGAGGATTTTTTGTGAGAAATTACTCAAGATCTTAAAAATGTTGTCGAGGAAAGAGTAACATTTACATTGCACTTTCTTTTAGATATTTTGAATTCAAGAACACCAAAAATATTATTAGCGATTATTATCAGCGTTGTAGCAAGCTTGATCAAGAACTTTTGCAGTCTAACTTAGAAACCTTCATTGATGAATATTTTGTAAATTAAGTTAATTAAGATGTTGCAAAATTTGACTCAAATAAGTTAAATAACTGTGTTCGCATAAATATAATCTGCAAAGATTTGAAACTATCAGCAAGAGATTCTAGAAAGAATCTTTCATTCCACAACTGTTAGACATCAAGGCCATTAAATATTCACACTGGTTTTCTCAATGAAATATTTCCTTGTATTTCCATCAATTATCTTGAATATATTTTCAATAGATAATCCTACTGACTGCGCCAGTTATAGTGTTTGTTGACACAAAACCTTTTCAGAAAAAATTATTTCTCTAACAAAGTTCAGTATGGCTAACAAAAAGAACCAAATAAGAATGATTCAATTCAGTGAAGTCATTCACAGTCGTTGTAAGAATCGATGCAAGAATATTTCAAATATTATTCAACTCATCCCAATTTTGTTGTAAATTTGTAATTCGCCAAAGTAATTGCAATTGTTCCCAATCTTCTTTTGGGCAGTTGTTCGCCGACAGCGAGAAATGATGGACAGTGTCGATTCGGTAGCCGGAACGGGTCGGAATGCCACGGATTCTGGAGTCGAACTGCGAGAAGACTGCATAAGAGAGCATTATACAAACAATGCATACCAGAGGACCCGGGGCCGCCGGACCGTTCGGACTGCCGCCGTTCTGGGCCGCTTTTTTTCCCGTGGAGGGTGCACGCCCTTAGCATTTAAAGTGATTTTAAATCAAATCATTTACATTTTCAAAGGAGCCGTATTCGCAATGTTTGACCAACATTTTAAAAGCGCCGAACCGGCGTTCCTTAACCCCCCTACCATCGCTGCCCCCCTTCCCTTTTCCCAGTATCCACACCGTTTCTACTGCCGCGTACCCTTTCTGTGAAAAACGCCAAAACCTCATACATACAAAGGGGACGTTTTACATCTGATCGTTAGGTTTTTTTTTCTTCGACGCGACCGACGAAAATGATGGATGTAATACTCTTAATGGGATCTGTGAACGTTTGATGTCGATGTCCGTCGACGGTTTTGACTGAAATGGTGCTCAAAGGGATACCCTTTATGCTTTTGAAAACCATTAACATAAACCCAAAGCTGCAATTATCAGTGTGCACTTTGGAATGTTCCTTGCGAAGTAAATAACGTGTCAATACAATTAAATATTTTATTTAGAATATTATATACTCACCATATATGTATTATCAAGTCTTTTTGGGACTAAACATTTCTCCCCCACTTTCTCCCAGCATTTTTGTGAAAGTTATAAAAATTCTAATGACATATCAGGACATTATCGTGCTAAAGCGATGATTAGCACACTCTTTAAAGCAAAGACTGTGCGACTGTGAGAAATGGATAGAAACTGATTAAGGATCCTTATGGGAATATATGCGGGTCACGACCGTCTAAAAAACACCGACGGACGTTGAGTGACGTCTCTGCATGGAACATGAAGAAAGCACAGAGCATGTCTTATGTGTCTGCCCAGCGTCGAGGTGTTTGGACACGTTGAACTAAGCTTGGCTGACCTTGGTAAGGTATCACTCCCCACAATCGATTCGCCTTCATAGGGGAAGCTGGACTAAGCCCACTCAATTTCGAACCTAACCTGACCTAGGTTCCATTAAAAGAATACAATTTTGATATGATCCAAGTTTCTCTCCCTGTATATTCACTTTTCGTTTCCTATTTTCCTATTATATATATATATATATATATATATATATATATATATATATATATATA
>JAWQRJ010002325.1:0-13732 GCA_033557515.1 Diorygopyx duplodentatus | reverse complement strand
CTATAAAGCACAAAAGATAATAAATACTAGATATGCAGTCTTTTGTTTTGAAAACAAAACATAGTTCTTAATCATGGATAGTATGATGTGGGTTAAAATCTGTGTGGAATATGATTTTTCTTCATATCTCCTAAACTCTGAAAGATAAATACCTCGAACCTTATATCACTGGGAAGGGAAAAAATCAAGTAATTTAATAATGTCAAAATCAACTATGGTTGCCATTTAAAAAAAATACAAATTTGGGTCACATCTCGAAACTGGTCCAAGGTAAAAAAATATTTGTATTACCTATTATAGAAATTTTTTGATACGGTAAATAATAGGGAAAATATTCACATTTCAAGAAAATGACGATGTTCAGTTTTTTCACAGTTTTTTTGTAGCTCTTACCGTTTCCAAGATACCAATGGTGAACATAGAATTTGGGACATCCTGTATACACCAAGCTTTTCTTGTTTGCCAGGTATATTTTGTTACGTTGTTTCTAAAAATTGATTAAATGATAATCCTTTTATTCACATTTCGATTTTTTCTTCTCAAATAATTAACTACGAAGCGGTGGGTTTTATTTCTATTTTATTAAATATCTTGTGTACTTTTCTTATATGACTAATAAAAAGTGTTCATTCATTATTATTAAATATCTGGTACACCGACCTTTGCTGCATTTCCCATGTGCTGTCTATAATAAAATAATTTATTTATCTGGCCTAATTAAATTCTTTATTAACTCTTTTCATATGAACGACATGCCAGAAAAAACTGGAAACAACATTTTGATCGGAAGAAAAACACGGTACTAAAATTAATCAAACTTTACTTCACCTGTATTTTTCTTCGATACAATAAAGCTCAGGAAATTTTATAACCTTCTACTCGAACCACTGCTGTTCGAAGCGTGTTCATTTGAATTCAAATTTATATTTAAAACTACATTGTGATTTGATGACTTTTTCCTTCTTATTCATCCCCTTCCAGTCTTCTTCAAATACCCTTTTATGAATTTACCAAGACGTTTGTTACATAATTTTAAATCGACTGCTTTATTTCGACACTTATAATTTATTTAGCGACATTTCAATTTCGGTTTAGATATAACACCTACGAAATGGTTAATTTGGTACCTGGTGGACCGAGCTATCGTTCTATCAGATCCGCTCGGACTGTCAGTCAAACTTTATTATCACTGAACCTTAATACAACTATGTTTATTTTGATACCAATACATTTTTGATTATTCCTGCACAGGCAGCTGTCTGTGCAGGACACGTTAACCTCAACGGTTGGGTTGGGTTGGGACATATTTTCATTTTTCGCTTGATACCACCAACAAATGCAGATTGCTAGCTAATACACGTTGAGTTGCGACGTGAACGATTCAAATCCATTCGATATATTCGCTCCATCCGATATTAACAACCGTACGGTTACACTTACGCCACTCTATTTCGACATATTCGACCTGTCACATTAAATATCAAACATTTCATTGCCGATTTTTAAACGTTTAAAACACATCGAACGTACAATCAATTTCTCGCACCGAAATTTCTAAATTCTACAAAAACGTGGAAACGGTTTGAGGTATAAATTTGAAATTTGGTAATGTTAAATTGTATAAAAACCCACCCTTTGACAGAAATCTTATTTGTTTATTCCTTCGAGTTTTTGTGGTTGAGCTTTATTGGTGTTATTTGAAAGATACTTATTTTAGAAAAAAAAACAGTCTGGTATAGTTTAATCAAAAATAATTAAAAAATGTGCAAACTAATTAAACATAAACTAACAATTGAAAGTTACAGAACACGTTTGTTTGAGAAATATCGCAATAAATGTTGAAACTGTTGCCCATTTAATTCTGGACAGTAGTGACGTGTGTTAAAAGCCTCTAAGGAATGCTGCAGGTGTTCTGCAGAAATGTTGGCTGTCACATTCCTAATTTAAACTTCCATATCACCTAATGTTGATGGTGTGTTTACGTTTGCAAACAACACTTTTTAAATATCCCCAGAAAAGAAATCATAGATGTTACGTCTGGAAATCGAGGAGGCCATTCAATCTGCCCTCTTCGACAAATCTGTTGTTCCGGAAGAATTCTGTTCAAATACTCTGAAACTTGCCGACCAAAGTGTGCTGGAGTAGCATCTTGTTGGAACCAGATGTCTGGATGCACAGTATGTTGGTTTCTTCGATTCGGCTTAATCATTTTTATTGCTGATACAATTTGATTTGTAATAGCTGGTAATAGCTTCAAGTAGCCTGCAGACGTTAATGTAATAAAAACAGACCAATGGCGTTACTATCTAATATTCCACACCAAACATTAATCTTTTTGCGGATACTGCGTGTGTACCTCTAAATTTACATGTGGATTGTTTCTATGCTAATATCTGAAATTATGTGTGTTTACAGAACCGTTTAGCAGAAATGTCGCTTTATCCGAAAAAACCAATATTTTTGATAAAATTTGCATCTGTTTCAATTTTTTGCATCATAACTTCTGCAAATTGCACCCTATGTTCAGAATCATCTTGCAATAATTCGTGCACTAAATAAGATTTAAAGGTGAAAAAGTTGGGTTGACTGCTTTAATATTTTCCTTATTGTCCTTTCTAAAACATATTCATCCGCAACTAATACATACGTTCTCTGACAGATGTTTGTGGTGTTTTTGTTTATATGAGTAAATTTCGGAAACTTCTAAAATGTCAAATTTTTGTTTTTCGTCGCAAAAATGTTATTAAATCAATCTAGTATCAAAATGTCTAAGTGTTCGAAGTTACAAAATGAACAATTTAGTTTGTATACTCCAGATTTCATAATATACTGTTTTTTTTTGCCCTTAACGTTAAATTAAAGTCTAAACACGTTATTTTTAAATGTTGTTTTATATTTGTTTGTTTTATGTTGCCAAAATATTGAATAGAAACGTATTTAGTATCTCGTTGTTATAAAAAAGTTGTTTTTTCTCTCGTAGTGTAAAAGCTCCTCTGGTTTCTGGTAGCTTAAAAACTTCTTTCTTGAAAAATATTTTTCATGATTTTTTAGTCTTTATTGGTTCAAAATATTCTTTAAAAAATTATATGGATGAAACGTACGAGGGTCTACCGCAACGCTGGACATTTATAAATTTATGGCCAGCATTGCGTCAGTTTCGGTACGACACTTGTAGGTGGCACAATGGAATTTATCCAGTAATTGGTACAGTGAGACGTTGTTACTTCTGATGAACATTAACTTGGTCCTCTTCTCTTTTAGTAGGACGACCTGATTTAGGTAAATCCCGAACGTGCCCAAATTCTCTAAATTTTGCAAACATTAAGGGATATCCTATATCAAAACGAAGGAATGACAATAAAAAAGGCAGAGAGGGAAGTCAGTTGGAAATCTAGCAACTGATACCCCAGAGAAATTAGAGTTAGAAATGAGAAAGAAGAAACCTTTACAACGTGCGAAGAAATCTAGAAAACAGTTTGTTTGACAAAAACGATAAGAGCGATGAAGATGAACCTGATACCATTTGTAATGGAAACGACGTCTGAATACCAAATGATCAGATCGTTAATTATCTCTTCTAGATTATGATCTATTATAATAGAGTCTGTTGCTTTTTCCGAACGAAGTATGCAAGACAATGTTACCGTTTATCATAACAACATCGAAGACTGTAAAAGGCAGTAAATGGTACTTCTACTTGCTTCCAAGTATTTAAAATTCTTTCACCACAATCAGCTTGATAAAGCTACAATTAGAGCCATGGATGACTACTATTAATTCATTTGAAAGTTGATGTATATGTAATTACGCGACGGTTGCCCCATCGTTTTCTTATGTTGATTAAAAATTGATTAGACGTGTTCGCAAACAATGAAATTAAAAGCCATAAACTGTTACGGAACTTTGATATCTAATTTCCATTAATGTAAAAATGATTATAACATGCATCGATGCAAAAGTCAGTAAATAATTACAATCCTTGTCTATCAATCTGGTTGTGCTCCTTCACAATTTTATCAAGTTTCTATTCAGTTTTCCGACCCAAAAATTCTCCTTTAATTTTTTTTAAATTTAATAGGTGAACTGATCAGTGTGGTTACTATTGGGACCAGGGGATAATGCTACACTTCGGTTTTTACTCAGTTTTTAGTCATGGGTTATTGACGGTGGCTTTGGTTGACTAAAGTTAAACTTCTTTCTTTTCCATGTGGTATGAGGGAACGTTTCCATTTACAGGTAACTATTGTGGGTTTCAACATAAACTTAAATTGAATATATTGGAGAAAGCTACTAATTGATTATTATTAACTAATTAATTAATCCAACTACTATTATCAAAATATTGAATTAGCAATTCAGCATATCTCTTTGAGTTACTAACTACTGCTACTAATTGAATTAATTTCAGGTATATTTCCTATTTGAATATCTAATCAATGAATACGTTATTGGAATTGAAAGTATCCATTTAAGACACAATTTATCAGCAAATCCTATTAATGATTTAGTTTTAATTTTAAACTAAACTATGCAGTATTATACAATGACTGCTCTGAACTTCTTTCAGGTTGTTTGACCTCATTGTTTCTTAAACCGATCAATCGTCCAGTTTTTCAAAGTAAATCAGTTCTTCTGGCAACCAGTCCAACTAATGAAATGAATATTCAACAGAACGTCGCAGTCAACGCGGATGTGAAAATATGCAAATTATACACGATACACGCAGCGAAGACTTTTGAAAACAGTGGTATACGCAAACTGAATTAATAACTATGAACGAGGAAAATACCATTGAAGGTATTATAAATATATTTCGCGACAAATCAAATTCAAGAAGTTAATACATTGTTACTCTATAAAAGCCATTTTCGTGAAATTTGTGTGTTGTTAGATATGCTCTTTTGCATATCTACAAGCTTTCTAATTGTGTAAGTGATATTGTATCTGCAACTAAAATGAAATTATAACGGAACTGTGCCTGTAACTTTCATCCCTTCACTTTCTGTGAAGGAATCTCCATCGATTAATGGGTGACTGAAATACCTTTACAATGAGGTGGTGTAAAACCTCATTAGCAATTTGAAATGTCGACTTTGATAATGCCCATAAAACCAGTAAATTCGATACTAGTTGAATCGCTTTTAATATGATATCTCACTTGCCACAAAAGGAATCGAAAATCAAAAAAAATACACCTCCAACAGTAGCGTTGCACAATTTATACTGACTTCGTATGCAAAGCGAAACTTCGTTTTTTAATAATCCTGCTTCGCGCATCAACGAAGTTAACCTATCTCTGAATCTGATGTTAAGTGTGTGCACGTCAGACCGTAAAGTTATTTTAATAAAGAGGTAGGCAAGTTTCTCAGTTGAGATTATTTTATGGTAAAATATACGCCTATATGGCATGGCGTGGCGTGCGATAAGCGCGTATGGCGCTTTTATGTCTATTCAATCGGTTAAGACGAGCTTATAACTAATATCGATAATGCCAGAGTCCCAACCCGTATGATAATCGTAAACAGATGTTTTCTCCTTATTGCATATTATGTATTAAATTTCATTGGATTTCTGTTCAACTTTATTAGCATGTCTTCTCCATTGTACATTGCATTTAGTGGAGAGAGCAACACAATTTCTTAAAGATTTAAAATTTTGTCCTTTTTCAAAATTTACTAACAGAGTTAAGAGATTTTAGCAGTAAAATGTGAAACTATTCTTAGACCCGATCGTAACAATTACGCAAAACTTCATATTTGTAATTTAAAAATACAATGTTAGACATAATAATCATACAACACTACTACATATAGAAGATAAACCTAAATCAATCTATACAGCCATCACTTACGAAGGCAAAATCAGTAAAAAAATTAAAAACATTCCTAATAAATTCAACATTTCACTTGCCCTTAAAACAAACCACAATCTAAAAAACATACTTAACAATAGTAAACCTACCAAATTACTTGAAAAAAATGGTATATACACCCTTATATGTGAAACTTGCAATGCTACATGCATAGGAGAAACCGGCAGAAAAATCGAAATTAGGGTCAAAGAACACCTCACAAGCAATTATTCAAACTTCGGTAGACACATAAATTTTGACAATCATTCGAAAGGTGTGAAATAGATTCATTTAGAAAAAACAACCCACAAGCCTTACTACTTAATGATCAATTGGAAAACAACATTCCACATATTTACCATTCCCCAGATACCCTTTTAATAAGAAAAAATAAATATTTATACGATTTTATTTTTTGTACTTTACGTTAAATTTAATACTTTTTCTTTTTATTTGCGTACTTATTATTACTCAATAAATTGATCAATTTCCCAATTTTTCTAAACATAATTTATTTTTTACTCTATGTCGCCCGTTTCTTTTTGTTTATTTTCGTTAATGATTGAATTAATTAATGATTGAAGTTTCTCATTAACTCTATAATTTAATAATTTATAACTCACTATTTTATTATATTACAAACATTAACTTTCTAAAATTTACTTAATATAGTTCTTCAATTTAATAATTGATAAGTTTTTATCCATAAATGTGCAAAATCATATAACTGTTATAATCATAATTCTTACAATATAACATTGTAATTTTTTTTTATTCAAAATCCAAATTATTCGCGCGCATTTTGCTACGCACTTTCATATAAAACATAGTCAACCGGTTTTCCGTTTAATACAGCAAACCTAGCCGTCTGCAAGGCAAGCATGTCTTTTAGAAATAACCTAATTTTTATTTATAAGTAACTTCAAATGTGTTATCATCTAATAAACTTCTTCGATGTACAACACAACCAATCAAGATTAATATTCCAATGTCAGCACAGTTCATAGAAATGAAGAACGTAAGTTACACTTAACCTAATATTTACAATAATCTAACACGTGATTTTAATTATAATGATACTTTTGTAATCAAAGAGTCCGTGTTTGGCCATGATGATGATACTATGATACTGAAACCGGTCGACGAACAAAAGTGTTAATAATCTAAATTTAACTTCTAAACATAGGTACTGATTAGTAAAAATCATTACTCTCCTTCCTTTCTTGGAATTCTTAATTAAATCACTAATACAGAATTTTCCACAACATAACATTATACAACCTTTATTCAGATTTAAACATAATATTCCACTCTCTGATACTTGACGAATACATTTCAAAAGCTAAACTCCTTAATAAAATCACACTTCATAAAATAACTAGCAAACACAAAAAGAAAATAGAATTATTAAAATCAAAACGAATCCCGAATGCACTAGTTGAAAATTCACACAAATTTCACACCAGTTTTACTAATCTTCTTCAAAAAGGACATAAATATCCAGGAGAAGAAGAAATCAAGAAACAAATTATTACAACCATTAGAAAAGAAGAAAACCTACATCATCAAAGTAAAAAATCAAGAATACATGATGATCAAGAAAACATCACACTACGAAACCTACAAAAAAAGATAAAAGAAGAAAACATCATAGTTACAACACCTGATAAAAACGCTGGCATAATCCTAATAAATAACGTAGATTACATTCAAAAAACAGAGCAATTTATACAAGAAAATGACTTTGTGGAGATAAAGAGAAACCCTAATCTAACTTTCCACAATAATTTAAAAAAAACACAAAAAATGCTTCAGAAACTATAAATAAATATTATTTCAATCCTAAAAAAGCATTACCTGTGAACCCAATAACCCCTAAGCTACATTCACTTCCAAAAATACACAAAAATGGCATTCCGATTAGACCAATTATAATCTCCACCAATTCTAGTTCATACTTTATTTCTAAATTCCTGGACAATTTTTTCAAAAATATAATTGAATTCACACCTAAGTATACTATAAAAAAATCGTTACAATTTATTTGATCATATTCACAATTTAGTACTACCTTCTGAATTTACAACTTTATCATTTGATATCACTAACTTATGCACTAATATACCTATTAGAGAAACAATTTCCATAGCATACAAAGCCATACAAATCATTAGTAATCACTTAAACAATGACACAGATGCTAATAACTTAATAAATCTTTGAACTGCTTGCATTAACCAAAATCACTTCACATTTAACAATAAATATTACAAAATGATTGAAGGTTTAACTATGAGCTCCCCACTTAGCGGACTTATGAGTGATATTTTCATGAACCATTTAGAAGAAATTATACACAACAGCAATTTCGAATTGATTAACAAAATTATATTATGGAATAGACATGTAGACGATATTCTAGTCATAATTGACACTACAAATATAAATATTATAAATCAACTAGGGTGCATAATTTTTTGCACCCTAAAATAAAATTCACCATAGAATTAGAAAGTAATCACACCTTAAATTTTTTGGATATCACTTTAATAACACAATTAATTATGACATTTATAGGAAACCTACACAAACCGACGCTATTACCTATTTTAATTAATTAATTATTAATAAAGAATAAAAGTTTTAAAACCCTAAGTTTAATTTCTAAACATACGGATTAGAAAAATCATTACTCTCCTTCCTTTCTTGGAATTCTTAATTAAATCAGTAATACAGAATTTTCTAAATCATTATAATAACATAATACAAGTACATAATAAATGACCTTTCAAGGGAATCTTTTCATGGGTTTAAAAAAAAATTACGGTCAATTCGCTAGTTTTCAAGGGGTACGCCATTTTTTAAAGCCTCAATTTTCTATTTCGGTGACCCCCTTAACTGCATCAATAGGTATAACTCAATTTAAAATGCGTGTCGCACAATGGACATTTAAATCAATTTACTCAATATTTTTTTTAACTCCTGAATATATTTCACTCATTAAATTTATTGTATTTAAACCCACCTCGTTCAAACTGGCCACCATTGTCTTAGTTGTATTATCATTTGCTCAAATTCTACGTATCTTATTATTTTGCTCAAGCGATATCCATTATTATTAAATAAAGTGGAGCAACATATTAATTCTTTGGATGATTCTTTGCAGAAGTTTTTTTAAAATTAGATCCTAGTACAGTAATGAATGTATAAAATATTTCGTTTTCAATTTGGTGAGATGGATATTTATGAGGTTGTTATAATACTTGTTTCAAAATGTTATCATATTATACCAATAAAGTTATCCTGATTAATAGTCCTGATTAATATATTCACGCTGGCCACGAACAGCTGACATTGATTTGCAAAACACTAATGTAACATCAAACAATCTTTTCGCCAAAAATCGAATTCTTGTTTAATTAAGTTTAAGTATGAATTTTCTTTGTCAATAGTTTTAGTCTTATACAGGGTGTCCGGTAGGTAGATGTAGATATTTTAAGGAATGTTAAGGGGCTTCGCTATGAATATTCTGGACCACATATGCTTATGTGCAAAGTGTCATGGTTTCAGAGATATTGGCAACACTGTGTTTTTTTAAAATATAACACCATGTATATTATTACATTTTTGGGTTCCTTATGGAATTTTATTTTGTCATAACAGCCTTTGAAATAAAAGTACCCAAATCGGAAAAATTGAAAAATCCCCTTAGGTTTAGGCCCATTTCTCGTAAACGCCGCTACCGCAGCGTAAATTCCGCTAGAAAAGCAGAATTCCGCTACGACTGTCAGCACTGTCGATGAGAATGGGCTCATTTCAGCTAGTTTGTTTTTATCGATGCGCGCTTGGCTATTTGGCGACTATACGGACTGACGCAGCTAGACCACGACGCAACGCGTCTTTGCTTTTCAAGTCTTTATAATCGAGTGAAAAACCGCGTTTCACATTTTATTTTAAATAAAAAAACTCATCGTCCTCGAGGGGCCCCCTCCTCCTGCACCGCAGGGGCTGGTGAGGGAATTCCGCCTCTGAATACACTAAAAAAGTGCAACGTTCTTATCTCAAAGAACTCTATTAATAAACGTACCGAGTTCCATGAAAATCTGAATTTAAGGGGTGCCTGTGTTACCCTTGTTAGTCAAACTAATTAAATATTGAATGAACCTTCCCTCTTTTCCTTGAGTATGGTTTAGTGCTTTGTTCCAGACGGTTTTTGAAACAATATATATTATAAAAAATAAACGTAAGAAATACTTTGTGGTCAGACATCATAAACTTTCTCTGCTGGGCAGTATAAACAAGCAACAAGTAGAATTTAAATTCTGGTGAGAGTAAAAAAGTTTTGTGGTTAGTTGTTCTATTTACGTTTGATTACTTTAAATAAAACCGTAACCACCATTTATGCGATTTCAATTTTTTATGGTAATTTTAATATGAATTTTATTTTTCGTATTTTATTTCCACAACTATACGTTTTTCATGAAATCTTTGTGCGATGTAATAAAGTAAATAGCGAGGTAAATCTAAAAATAAATATGTACAATTATTTTTTTACTTCAATCATTGCTATTGTCCAACCATCCGCTTACCTATTACATAAACGTGTTTGTGCTGACAGCAGTGCCGAATTAACACAAAATGATTTATTAATTAGCGCTAAATAAATTAGAAATTTATAGAATTTATACAATAATAATCTTGCTTCTTCAAAACAAGAAGAACAAAAAAAAATCAAAATTAAGTTACACTGTGTTGAACCCACACAGAATTCTGTTCAGAATTTCAAATTGTCTGTCGAATTTCACACCAAAGGTCGAAGCTGCATCCATATTTAAAATAGAATGCCAATGACCGAATTTCATCGGGTCAAATTTTTCTGGATATTTGAATATCTCTCGGTCATAAATAATAGTTTTAGCACCTACCAGTCGCAGACAAAGCGAAAAGAGCGAGAGGGAATTGTGCGGTTTTATTACCACGTAGGTGTGCGTATGGCAACACAACCTTTTAGTTGAAGCTAACAATAGACTTGGCTTTAAGTGTTTGTATGGCAAAGTGTCTATTGGAAATTAAAATTGCTATTATGAAATTTTATAAAAAAAGACTTAGAAGGGAGAGGTGAAAAATAAAATAATTATTCATAATTCAATTTGTTAGATTCTGCAAGTTTGCAATTGCTTATAAAAACGCACTGCATTGCAAAATCTTCTTTATTAGGTACTTACTAGACACTGGTACAGAATTATATTCGCTCTCCTAAGGTTATAACCCATAAATCAACTTCTAAAAGAACTGGTTTTATGTACCCATACAGGGGGACACATTGTCATGTCCTAAACCAGAGTAATTTCAAACAGGAATCGACCATTTCAAACAGACGTTCAAGCGATAGAGTTACATTCACCCGATTGCTGTAGCAAGTGTTAAACGAATGAAAACCTGTTGAAGTTCCTATACCTTCTTTATTGTAATTTACCAAAAGTACAAATTATACAACGTTAGGTGAAGATGTGATATAACAGTAAGTTTCAATCCGGAGGCTTTTATTTGTTAATTAAGTATTATCTGGTCACTAATTATTTACTAAGCCTGCAGACGGAATTAAACGAAAAGTGATCTCCCATTAAAGTGCAATAAAACGAGGGAATGCGTAATTAATGGATAGTATGTCTGCCGTCTGGTCATTATTTTGCGAATAATTCTGATTTTGTGATGCAATAAACAGAAGAAAGCGTGTAAGTGAGGGGACATTTTTTTTCAGTGCATCTTTTAGCAAACATACCATCTTCTTCGGAAACAGCTTTGGATATAAAAAAATCTGGCATAACTTGTAGGGGTATTAAATAGGGCAGATCACGAACATATGAAGAAGAATATAAAGTACTAACTACTTGTCGATTTCTCTACCGTCACTTGGACAATCTTCATTAGTACTGGCAAAACAATGCCTAATTATTCAAACCAGGTAATGCAAATGAATAATATTATAAACATCGTCTCCGGAACAGAGACATTGCTTTGGGTGGTATTTGCAGGAATATATAGGAGATAACATTTTAAAAAAACTTTTATTATCTCTTTTGGGCGTTTGAAAATCGGTAATTTTTGACATTTAATGTGACCGAAATAATCGAAAAAAACATGCCTCAACTCAAGGTGAGCGCACATTTGCGGGCATGGACGGACTGAATGCATTGAATGCATTTGAACTTTTCCGTTTTATTATGCACATAATTACGATAATACGGATTTGGATTACGCTTACTAGGATCAGCCTACGTTGGTTCGGTGAAATTAAAAAAATCGCTCTCATCAATAATTCCCACCAATCTGTGTCGTCATCAGGTTTCGCAGTTATGAATGATCATTCTATTTAATCCATCACGGTTACGTATACATATTCAAAGAGCAAACTTAAAACGGGGAGATTAAATGTTTTAATGTTTTCACTTAGAATGTTATGTAATAAAAACGGAGTATGGGAGGACGGCTGGTAGAGATCAGAGAAGCCGAGCGACGACGAATCTCGTGAACCGGTCCCAGCTAATTACAATAAAAACCGGCGGAAATTGATCTTTAAAAAGAGCCTTTCGTGAGTTCGTTGCCTCCCCGATGTCGGTATCAAAGGAAGCTCGACGAAGTGGACACCGCACAATGAAAAAACCAACCCGGTCTACCGCCCGAGGCCGATGATAATTTTGCGAATCGGGTTTTTCTATAGCACCACTCAAGATATCTTCATAATTAGTGCCTTTGTCGAAAAATTATGGTCGTTGGCCAAATGTGTTTGATGTTTAACTGTGAATACGTTCATTAGATATTCGGTATTTTTTCTAAAGATCGATACTAGTTTCACCTGCTTTTTAAGCTAAAATACGCCTGTAAAAAATAAAAAGAGGTTGACATTTTGATTAAAGTAGAATACTAAAGTATTAGTGTAGAGTACTGATTTATAAAATTATAGCGTTCAATTGTGCGGATTAACTCAGCTTTTCTTTTCAGGCAACCAACTGTTAGTAATATGTACTGACATGTTGGAGATTTCATTTACCCCCAACTAACAAGGGCACACTCCGAATGACACTCAGCCCATCGATTTCATCAATTTCCACCTCACGTGCGTTACAATAGGACTTCCAAAGACTGCGGATAAGGTTCAAAAAAAGTTCTAGAACATTTCAATGACAATCACGCACTGCAAGTTTCTTTGAATTATTCAGTTGTAACTAGATAGTTAATGTTATTAAATGTCCATTCTATTGTCTCGATTTGATGAGTTTTTATTTTTATGTGTAGAACAATCTTACAAAGCCATAATAATATCATATAACATAATATAACTCCATAAATATATCTCCATAAATCCTGTTCTATATAGTACTAAGATTGTGCTTTCATGCAGTGAAAGCCGTTTCCAAATATTATACCAAGTTTTTGTTTTACAACAATTCAAATATGGCCAATTTCAACTTTTTAAATTTTCACTTTTAGATGCGGAAAAGGAAAAGTATTCCCGAAATAGAAAAAGGGAGAGGCGACATAACTTACATACCATCGCTGGTTATAGATTTAGAAAGAGTAGAAACTTTTCTGTGCGACGTAATTGTTAGAATGTCAATTGCCCTTTCACCCATCCAATTTTCAGATTAAACTAAGAAAAAAACAAGTTGTGCAGGGTGTTATAATTAGCGTAATTGCTATCTGATCGCATGAAAATTCCAAAAAATACACATACCAAAAAAAAATTATATAGTACCAAAATTGGGTCGTATATTATATATTATTGCGAAAAAATCTCTGATGGTAAGAAGAGGTTTTATTAGAAACAATACATACTTTTTATGGCTGGGATTTTATGGGTGTCGTAACGATGGTCTAGAT
>JAWQRJ010002324.1:0-13733 GCA_033557515.1 Diorygopyx duplodentatus | reverse complement strand
TGTCTGCGGGGACTTTAGTATCGCAGATGCCTGCAGTTACAGCTCCGTATTCGACAAGAGCGAACTAGTTCCTTTGATGCGAAAACAGTTGTTTGGAGTGCAGTTAATGATGTTGCAAAGCGTCGTAAAAGTTAAATTTACTAATTTATTGTGTACTGAATTGACATACTCATGGGTATCACAGAGAACCACCTATAACAGAACTACCTATAACAGAAGTGATGATAATTTTGAACAATTTCTGCAAGCATTCTTCGTAATTTTCTCCCCTTTGTAAACTTTACAGCTGTAGTGACCGTAAAGTTGAACTGAACTGTCATAAAACAAGCATTTCTTTGGTAGTCAAAGCCGCCTATTATCGTTGCACATTTCATAAAACGGTTCCTCGTATTGACATAATTAAAATATCTCGAAAGCCTTATAATTTTTATATCGGCTCAATAACATGAACCGACGATAAATATTGAACAATAGAATCTTATAACAACTGTCAATATAAAAATTAATAGTGTACTCGCTGCTTTATTTGATCTATTTTTTTGATAACAAAAATAATGAAAATCGGTCAACATATATTTCATAGTGAAGGACAAACACAAGCTGTCGTAAAACAGACGATAGTTGGGTCGTTGAAGCCGCTTATTGCCACCGCCAGCTTCATAAAATGGAGGTAAGGATGGCTGCAACCTGGAAACATATAATTAAATTAATTTTTTTATATCGCAAACTTTGTTCAAAATTCGCTAATTGATCGACTGAACATGATTCTAATGTTTTCTTTTTCGATTAAATAATAGGAAGTACAATACAAAAGATGTGTTTACAGAATAAAAATATCTGTCTGTACACCCAAAATAAACTGATCGATTTTAGCAAAATTAAACCAAAACTTGCCAGTTTGTCCACAATCCACAGTTTGCCCACAGTTCTACCACAAACCAATGTAAAATCGGAAATCGCTGTCGATTCCATTGAAAACATCAGATTAAAGCATCTGCGTATGCATTATGCTCCGCGATTCAAATAAACGTTTCACTATCCAAACCGTTTCGGTTTGCCCAAAAATGACACGTTTACAAACTGTAAAGTGCGGCGGATTTTTTGCTCGTGTAACCTGCAATTTTCGACCAGTGGTTTCATACGATCTGCCGGCTTGTTTGAAATTTATTCCTAGCTGTTTTGTCATCAGTTCGCAGCATTTTATTAATTTTGTACTATTTCGCCAACGTCGAGTGCGCTCAATGTTATTTATTATTTATCTTGTTTAATATTATTTATTGAAGAGAATCTGTGGAGCTACATCATGTAGCTCCTAAATACTTCTATCATAACCTAGCTGCAAATAATAATAACGAAAAACGAGATAAAGAATCGTGCAGTTTATCCTTATCTTTGACACAGTGCATATATAATCTAGTGTAAATTGTGATTACAAGATCAATTTCATACTTCTGTCAACTGCTATAAAAGCGCAAAACTCTAATCGACCGCAGCAGAGTTAATTTGTAATGCATTGCCTAACTTTGATTGCGTAGGGAATTCCATTACGATTTAACTGTTCTATGGTAAGACGGTAGAGTTACAAACAATGGTGATTTATTCTCAGAGGAACCAAAGTTTCAAAATATAGGTTTCTAGTTTTCAACAATGAATTAATTATCAGATAAAGCAAACTTTATACTTTTCAATCACAAAATTTCGATGCTCAATTACATTTTTACTGAATCGTCTCATCTATCATACAGTTTCGGTAAATAATTTACAAATAAATGCTACAGTAGTATTTCCAAATCCGCAGGAAATTTAATAGGTTCACATATTGGCAAAATTCGCTAAATGTACTGCTCATTGTAATTTATATTTTATGCTGCCGATTGTGCAATACATTTGCCATAACTCACTCTGCTGTCATGTCGCTATAAAAGTTTAAAATGGTTTTTAACATTTTTAACACAACAAATTCCAAATAGGTCACTTAATGAATTTCTAATAGTATATGAATATGTAAATTAATTACTTATGTCCAGTATTTATAAACACAAGAACACGTTGTCTGAACGGATTTATAACCACATAAATAAACAATAAATAATTTTCGTATTTTATTGCTGGAATTTCCATATTAATTATACAGGGTGTACCATAAGTAACGAATCACAAAGCAACGATTGATTCCTCGAACCGAAATAATGCGATTTAACCAAACTCATCTAAGTTGAAAAGCTGATAGTGGAGGAGATAGAGGAAGTTAAAATTAATATTTAATTTTAGTCAATAACTTCCAAGGTTTTAGAGGATGGGAGGGGGGTGAGCCGGCGCAAATGGGAATGGATGAATTGGAGGAAGTGATGAGTATAAAAACTGGGAAAGCATGCGTAGAGGACAATATAGAGCCAAAAATGATTAAATGGCTTGGCGAACAAGGAAAAGATTGGTTACTGGAAATATATCAAAAAGCATGCAGAACTAAAACCTTCACACATCACCGAGAGAATAATTTAGTCATACCCATTTACAAAGAGACGACAATATCCAGATAATTATGAACATAATTGAAAACAAAAGAGACACAGAAGAAGAATTGTATTTGAACTTCATAGATCTGAGAGCGGCATTCGACACAGTGGACAGAAGAATAATATAGAGATTCATAAAACAGATAAAGACACCAAATACACTAAGGGATTTCATGAAGAATACATATAGAAGAGTAAACGGAAAAGGACAGATAAATGGGGAGCGATCGGAGAGGTTTGAACGTCAGAATAGAATAAAACAAGGGGATATCCTGAACTCACTCATATTTGTAATGATTATGGACAGGATATTAAAGAATATGAGAAGTCGCACATAACTACGGATAGTAATAGGATGTAATAGATTAATGTCATTAAAACTACGTAGCCTCCTGTGATATAGTAATAATAACGATTCTTACAAAAAATGAAACAAGTGAAAAAAATCTGGGTGAAAGAAATAGAAAATCAAAGAATGGAAGTAAATTTAGAAAAGAGCAAGATACTGTCATTAATAACAAAAATAAGGCTAGAACAATTGAAATCAAAATATATAAACTATAGGTAGTAAAAAAGCTACAAACGTATTATGCGCTCAACAAAAAAAATTAAGAGTGTATAATTCGGTGGTAATACCAGTGATAACACATGCATGCGAATCATTTACAATACACCAAAGACATGAGTATAAATTAAAACAACAATGGAAGTGAAATATCTGAGAAAAATCATGGACGTAATTAAATTGGGTAGATGTAAGAATGAAGAAATAAGACAAGCACTACATCAAGAATCCATTATGAATAAAATGGATAGAAGGTAACTAAACTGGTTTAGTGGTTAGATGCTATACACCGCATGAAGCCACTACCTAATTTGGAAAGTGCAGGAAGCGAGAGAAAGAAATAGGAAGAAAAGGGGAGGACCTAGGAAAACGTGGACGGGAAGAATAGAAGAAATAGGAGGAAGCAGCGGGGAAACCATAGAAGAGATGAGAATAATCTGTAGGGGCCGTTTAAACTGGAGAAGATGGGTAGAGAAGGAAATGGAATAGACATCTGACGCTGCACATTGGTAAAAAACATAGGAAACATGCTCGCATGGCACATTTTTATCGTTTGTATCCAACCAATAAGTGAAATAGTTTCAAATTTTGAACATGTAAAGCACGATTCTTCAGAAACTCTTCTAATAGTTATATTTTAACTCACTTCGCCGTACACTGATACCCTACAGTCAGAAGTTAAGTTTTGTAATTTCTGAATTAATAAACCTTACAAGGTTGATGTAAAAAAACTATATAGAACCAAAACTATAAAGACCATAAAAAGACAAACAAAATACCGGTGTTTTAGCGTTTTTCCTACCACGTAAAAATAATTTCGCGTAAACTGTCGTCAAGTTCAAAACATGAGCATCTTTGAATATGCATATTTCGCAGTGCAGTTGACATAAGGATGTTTGCTATGACTTCAATCAAAGCTTCCTTAAATATTTACTTTTGCACAACCAAAAAATCTCTAAATAATGTGTGTTGTAAAAAATGTAAGTATTAAAAATATGGATTTTAAAATCGAAAACATTTAAGTCCAATTTTAATCACTATTCGCGATTTCCAACAAACAGAAAAAACAACGAAATTGTAATTGTCTACAATTGCATGAGGAGTATAATAATAAATGCATGTATACCATTTAATGGTTCTTAATTTTGTGTAAATAATAGTATTATTATTCAGTTTATTTCAACATAGCTAGGATTTCTGATGGTAAGTCTTTTTCAGTAACGTAGCGGAGCGTGTAAGTGGGTGATAATCGGATCAGACGCAATTAAGAACCTATTAAAAGACGTCCGGATGTAAATTATTATTGTTGGATATAGAGGGAGATACACATTGATTTGGAAAATCGTTAAAATTGTTTATAAACAAACCTAAAAGTAATATTACGTATTCATCATGTCCGCCCCATACATCAACACATTATGCACATATAATACAGTAAGGAGTACTTGGTAGGTACTTCTAACCTCGAGCTCGTTCGAGGCAAAAAACATATCAGATTCATATCTCAATTCTGCAAATTCCACTAACATTGCATGGCGTTTAAGTAAACAACCTATGGACAAATAAAAAAATTAACAAGGTGCGCTCGTTTAATAGTATAAGATACCTGATAGACCGAGCTCGCTCTGGGGCAAAACAAAAAAGAAGCATTGTTTTTTATCTTTGACAGAGCATGCCCATTTTGGTAGCGCCATCGTGTGGTAAAACGTAAAACTAACAAATCGCGATAGCTCCGTTCTACCAGCACACGATGATTGTTTTCCAGTCTGCAAACGTCAATTTTGACTTAAAGCTTTAAATACGTCTAAAACAGTTAGAGTCAGGTATATGACATTATACGTGAAATGTATTTGAAATGTTACGTAGAATCTAAAAATGTAATAATATACAAGATGTTCTATTTAAAATTTGTTTATTTAAAAGTTGGATTGTATTTGGAAGTTGGAAGTGCCAATATCCTGAAAATATTTTAGTTGAAGGCCCCCAGAATGGGTACACTACCAAATTTTCAGATTTTTGCTAACTATAGTTTTTCTTTAACTGTACATATTATCACAATTAGTTCAATTAATAGAATAGATGCTATTCTTATCCAAAGTAGGTGTTTCCTTTCTAATTAGTTTTTTCACGTAGAAGCTAGAAAAATAGCAGTTGCACGCCTAGTAGGTTAATGGTACTATGAGAAAATATTACACCCCGTTAATTTTGTTAATTACCCCTGCAGGATTTGGGAACTGTTGTCTTCATTTCTATGGAGGTCTTTCCGCAAGGCGCCATACACAATGATGCATCACTGTAAGACATAAAGCGAGCTAATTAAAACGGCTCTAGGGAGATAAATATCAGAGTAATATCAGGTGTATTCTTTAGAATAGCTTTTTGTAGTCTTTAAATTATTTGGTCTTAAATTACCCTCTTTCGTGACGTGCATCTTCATTTGCCATAATATCAGATATTAAAGTAATCTAGATGATTAAAAAATAATTGCTCTACACGGTTTATTCTACAAGGAAGCCTTTTGCATATATCTTATTTAATTTATAATGGCGTAAATATGTGTCAGCAACGATAATTTACCGCGAATATTTCGTTGTCCTTTTGCTTGTAGAAACGACTTTCTTAATTGCAGTAGCACAGTGAATTGCCGTCATAAAATTATCTTACAACTTACACTAAAACTTTGCTATGCAAATAAGTGCCATGGCTGTTATCTTCGTGTTCATAAAGCTCCCTTTGCGGAACTTTGGGCGAAAGTTCGAAAACCCCCTGCGGGTCACTAAGCTACTAGGGCGCTATTGTAATAAGTTTTGTGGAATAGTGCTCGCCAAATAACGATCGAGTAAACAATTTCTGATGTCGTATGTAGCGATTTAGGTAGCGTTTAGAACTAGCACACGTGTGGTGTTTCTGAACATGACACTGAATTTGACCCCACACAGAAAATTCATTGCATTACATCAAAAAGTTTCACAAAATTTCTAAAGAGGAATCCTTACTCAACAATTAGATTAGGGACGAGGTAAGAATTGCCTTTAAATGCTTCTCTAAGTATTGCTTCTCTAAGCGGCGAATTCCAAAATAGATCTGAGATAATACTGCTTTTCTTGTTCCTTTCACTGCATTTTCAAAACATTCCGAATCAAATCGAGTAAATAAAAATAAAGTAAAATTCTCGTTGAAATTTTAAAGCTTTCTTCCCCCAGTTAATAGTAACATGGCCTTTACTATTAATTGGGAGAAGAAAGCTTAAAATTTTTACGAATTTTACTTTGCTTACGAACAAGGAAAGCAAGCAACAATAAATAAGGAAATATTCAATTAAAGTTTGCAGAGGGCGTTTAGCGTGACGTGCGATATAGCCGTTTTGTTAGAAGATTTGATTGTTACCATGACATTACTTTATTTTTTTTAAATACAGCTTGGTATTTTTCAATTTCATTAAAGATAATTTCATAACCTCCTTATATTTATTTGTAATATAAAATATGAATACTGCTCCAACGCTTGTTTTCTATTTATTCAATAGTGTTTTCTTCTTCTTCGGACTAGTTATGTTGTAACTGCTATTGCTACTCCCGTAACTATTGTTCCACATTGTTATTAATTCTACGTCATAAGCCAGGATTTCAACTAAACAATCTAATATCCTTTTACCTGAGAACATAGCTGCGGATTTCTTTGCGTGTTGGTCACGTTGTTGTAACACCGCACGATTTGATTTCTGGACACGACTTCATACGTAAATCTTGTTCGTCACGATCTGATAGATCAACACGTTAAATTTTTAAACAACCTTTTGAGAGATCCTGTACACAACGTTCGATATAAGCCAAGAATTCTAGACTTTTACAGGATGGGTCATCTTCATAAGCTTTCGTCGCATCGGTTGTAACGTAGTTAGGATAGAATGTTAGTTGAGCACGCAATAATGTCTATCAGATATGCAACCACCGAATATACAGGGTATGTCTATGAGATGTGCCCAAACTTTACAGATATATTCTATAGATCCTCTTGATGAAAAAAGTTCATATAAACATGTGTCCTAAAACACTTCATTATTGAGATTCAGCTTCTTTTGTTTATTTAATTTATAAGTTTCAGCATTAAACAAAACAATACATAATTAAATCTTCTAAATTAAAAGTAACAAAGCAATTAAATCGAATGCTCGAAATGTCCTCCGTCACGCAATACACGATTCGCACCGTCTTCTCATTGAGTTCCGAACGCGTTCCAAAATTTCTGGAGTGTTCTTAATTATATGAAAACTCTGATAAGTGCGTTCCCATAAAATTTGTAGTGTAGAAATTGGGGTCCTATAAACTAGCGATTTAAGATGGCCCCACAAGTAAGTTAAGCGAATTGAGATCGAAAGATTTAGCCGGCCATCCAACTGGTGGTCCTGTTTCAATCTATCTACCATGATACCTATTGTTGACATATTGGTTAGCTACCAGACTGAAGTGAGGTGGTGTCCCATTATGCAGGAAGCAGGACTCATGTCGAATATTGAGAGTGACTTCTTCCATAAGAGCAGATGGTTCACCTTCTAAAAAATCCTGTAAATTCGTTCATCTAATTTCGCTAGCAGGAAAAAATCAACCAAAAGTAATTCCCAATAGTCCCGTAGTTGATGTTTGTCTTGACAAATCGCGAATAGATTTTCTTCTGCCCACTGATGGCTATTATGAAAATTCATAATTGCTGTGTTCGTAAACTGCGCCTCATCAGTGAAAAGCACTTTACATTGAAATTCAAGAACTAGACACTGTTGAAGAAGCGATCTACAGAACAGCAGCCACGGCTTGAAGTCAGTTTCTCGGTGAGTCTGAATCCGTTGATTATGCTATGGATACAATAATTGCTCCCGTAACACTCTCCAGAATTAGAAGTGCCCAATGCAACACTTGGTTGCATTAGAAGTGCCCAATGCAACACATGGTTGCATTGGGCACTCCTAATTCTGTAGCTATTATCCTAGTGCTTGTTTCTAGATTCTCTTCAACTACCTCTAGAATTTGTTCCTCTAAATGAGGAGTTCTAACTATTCTTGAAGATCATAAGGTGGCAAAACTTTGGTAAAGCTCCCTGTCGCGTATATCGCTAGTGAATGAAGGCGAAGGTTTCGTTTTTGTTAGCACAACGTCTTTGGTGATATGTTGTCTAGTAAGATCACACAGCTCCTCTGTGTTCCCATTAGTCCTTCCATTCGTGAAATAAATATCTGCCATTTAAATTTAACTACATTTTAATTTGTTTCAATTCGAACTCTAAATTTCCAATCTTCAGCAAAAAAAGAGAATAATTCGCGCTTTGGTTTACTTACCGACGTAAAAATTAAGTTTATAACTTAAGTTCTTCACGTTGACATTAACGTCTAAAATTGTCGCCGCTTTTCTGTACAATGCTTTTCTGTACACTGTTCCTTAATAATTGTGGCATGTAGTAAAAAAAGAAATATGCTACAAACGTTAAAACGTTCGATGAATAATGTCATAACTAGACCGCAGTGGTTTTAGGCTGCGAGTTCAAAAATAACTTCCCACATTGTAGAGGGGAGCCGTACAGAATAGCGGTGCGCAGTCCAGTATCAGTAGAATATAAATAATAAAAAAGATATAATATAAGAATCAATTTCTTTAAATATTTTTCTTTGAGGCCATATCTTCTGGTTGTTAATATATTAATAAATTTTTGTATAAAGAAAATAATCTCTCAACGCTCGCAACGTCTACACTACTTATAGGAGGATGATGTAAATTTTGGTATATATTGTTACCATTTTAAATTAACCTTATCTAAATCTTTTGACAATAACTGTTGTAATGTAATTCAATCTGGGTTTTTTAGTGTATTGTTTCTATTTTTTTGCTTAAGTTTAGAACCAAATTTATCCGAAATATTTTGCAAATAATTAACTTCAGATAGAGAAATATTTTTGGATTCGGAATATTTAACCGTATCTGGTAACTCTTTGAAACACTTACATTCAATATACTTTCAGTTGATGTATCTGTTCCTGTTGATTTTTGGAAAATTTCGAAAAAAAATCCATAGAACTGGTATATTTGTCGAAGAAGGTCTAGCAAGAGATGGCTTTGTGAACGACTAAAATTATTCAATTCGAAATGAAAAATTCCCATCTAAAACTTAGTTTCACTAACTTAAACGCACCTGTGAATCTGTAATAGATTTTAAAAAAAACACTTCTGCTTTCAATACCAAGATCAGCCAGTTTGAAGTGGTAAAATAAAAATCAAATAAAAATTCAAAAGAAAAACTGCTAACTAAAACTTAATAGAATACTCAAAAGAAACAAAACTTCGAAAAAAAGGGAAAAAGGTGGTTATATACACACTTTTGCTTTCAGCATCAATATCAATCGAGATAACTGGGATAGTTCTCTTCTTATGTGTCGCCGTACCAGAGCGTAATGGGGAAAGGTGGGAGTCGTTCGCCTAAAACCACTGCGGTCACAACTCACTACAATTCATATTTTCTCTCCTAATATTCTTTTTCTAACCTATACGTTCGTTATTATTAAAGTTCTATTCTTCCTACGGCTCAACGGAGTGAAGGCTTTAGTACAGTTGTAGTTTCCTTTAGAATAACCAAGAGTTAGAAATCGTTCTTTTATTTGGTTCCTCATACCCAAAGTTTAGTTATATCTCAGTTCGTGATAACCGAAAACTTTCAACACTGTGCTTATGTAAATCGAAACAGTTTTTATTAGTATGGTGGTTTATTATGAGGCATATTTTTCCAAATAAGTCTAGTTGCCCGAATATATGATGCACTTAAGATCTAAAAGTTGTGAGATTTATTAAAAAGTGAGATTTATTCACTCGTAAATAGCTATACTCGACTTCGTACTGTAAATGGTTAGCACACAGGTCACGCTTATCTATTCACGCAAAATGTGAACATACCAAAATGTGTTACGGTTTGAAATACATAAACCAAAATAAAAATATTTCTACAGCTATTCGTAAATAAACTTAAAGGTATTTTTATTGTTGTTGGTACATTTTGCAAGAACATTCTTTGTCTATTAAAGAATGTTTCTTACTGAAAGTCATTTACAACTTTTTTTAGCTTACTAGAATTTTATGTCGTGTTCTACGAAATGAGGTTGTTTTTTAATATTGAGATGACTATCTCAATATTAAAAAAAAACTCATGGGTGCAATGCTATCGATCCACTTGAGATAAAAGATAGGCTTGCTTTATGACAGTGTTATTTGCAGAACTTGCAAAAATCAATTCATTGTTAACGTTTACACAAATTATAAAATGCCAATTTACATTGATATGTAAACCGGCATTATATAAATACACATTTATATTTTGTAAACGTGTTTACTGTTAGCCCTCAAAATTGTATTATATCCGCATTCAGCTCCCCTGAAATATTTGCTTGTCGGTGTCTCTGTGGTACACCCGTTTATTTATTCCGAGCCTGCTAAACTAGGAGAAACTCGGTGGCATTTACATTTGAATGCGCCGGCATGAACACTGGGTGCATATTTATTCCGGTGCCGACGCCGTAGACTTTGTGAACGAAATCGAACCACCTTAGAATATGTACAGCGCGAAAATAACTCGGTCTGAGGTTTGGTTCGGAATTCCTACTGACATGTTCCAATTAATGCGACGAATTTCGATAATGCTCCCATTGCAGCTATTCCATGCAAAAAAAAAATCGTTGGTGCTGCTCTTTTATCCAAACATCAGTTGAAAATCACACCGCGAATTGTTCACTGCACAGCAGCTTGGAAATGTTCGCAGATAAAAGTTTTGCGGGTTTGCTTGTTTACTTGTTAGCGTACCAACAAAGCTATGCATAGCTTTTTGTTGGGATTAACAGGTTAGCTGTCGGAGATAACCTCAAATTTTCTACTGTTTACGAAATGAACATGGCTGAACGTTTTTATAATTGGAAAGGTGTTACAGCCATCCACAATCGATCTACGGATATAAAGAATTAAAAACATTGAATTAAGTTCGTAAAAAATGTTATGAAAGGTTGATATTATAAAATTAAAAGGCTTGTGTTTGATTTAGGTGATTTGAATTTTGGTCATTTCAGCTTCATTGTTTGTGGGTCGAAAAAAAAACTATTACGATCATATTCCTGTACAGAAAAGTTTCGACAAAATTAAAGCATCTACAACAGGTGAAACGAAGTACCTACAGCCTAAATTTCCACCGTACGGTTCACGTAACATCATATATACGAAGTCGCCTAATAAAACGGGGACGATCTGCGCTATCTAATCGCAAGTCCCTATATCATCTGCGAGAGCATTCGGTGTTTTCACGTGTCCTAGCCACAGCGCGATGTTCTAGCTTGGAGCACAGCCAGCTGTGCAATTCATAAATGTGAAACGTGCTGCAGTAGGCATATTTTACATACGGCTGAATAACGTTCCCGCCACGAAATACGGTAGTTTACTATCTGGTAGAATCGCCAGGCAAAACATATTGAGTGAATAATTGTATCTAGCTGGAGGCGAAGTTGTGATTAACAAAAAGCTCCAGGATCAATATTGGTTTGTTCTGATTTGATGGGCAAAATATTGGCGGAATCCCATTGGTAAAACAGAAGAGAACTGAAGGGTTAAATAAATCATCAACAGGATGTGGATAATTAGTAGTTATAAAATTTTATATACCGAATATCCAGATATAGTTTGACGAAACATCAGGATCCTTAGTCGGTTTCTATCCATTTCTCACAGTCGCGCAGTGTTTGCTGTAAATTTGTACTAATCATCTCTTTGGCATGATTAAGTTCTGATATTTCATCCCAGCGTCGGAGTACTGAGTAGACATCAGTCCAAGTTGAAATAACGACTTTTACCTGAGCAATGGCAATTTAATTTTGGAATATAATATAACATATACCCCATACAAACCACGATAAACAATGTAACCTTTAATATAGAGATTTTATTCCCTTACATTCTCCCACTGGGGAGAAATGGCCAACCTCTACCAATTTTTATGGTTAATTATAGAATAAATGTTACTTTAACTACCCCTCAGCCTTACTATAACTCATAATTCTCTTGGTTATTACCTGCAAGGATGCAGTACAATTAAAAAATATTGCATTTTCGCACAATCTTTTTTTAATTAACTCAGAATAGAAACCACCTCATCCAAAGTCTCTAATTTTAATAACGCGGAACCTGCCCCGAGGGGCCCATTTTCTTAATTACATGAGAGTATTTTATTTGAATATCCTTTTCCAGCAAATATGGTACCGACCTAATAACCGTTCATTTCGCTGAAAAAAGCCATGGTGCCGACAAAGTGGATCGTAATTTTCAGTTAGCTATCGAAAGGGCACCGATTCCAGTCCATTAAGCACACCAATCTGCGGGGGAAAGTTTTTAATTAAAAACATAATAAAAGCTAAGGTACGACGGCGATGCCGGATAGCTACGCTGTAGTGCAATAAGCAATTATTGATTATAGTTTGAATGTTCTTTACTGAACTTTAAAGTACTGGACTTAAAAGTATATTAGCAAGGAAGTAGTCTATTTGCATATTTCTCAAACTGTAGATATTTTGGCTTTTACTTAAATTGGCATTAAGATAAAATAAAACGTATCCTTATAAGCTAATATCAATAATTGAAGAGCTAATTGAAGTAAACTTGGTTTGTTTTCTGGTAATTCAGTTTTTACTCCTGATTGGCATGCCAGTGGCCAAAATTGTTGCTATTAGAATAGAGAAAATCACCACCGGATTAAAAGGTTTTTAAGATTACGATTTTATGATTTAAAAGGACTTTTTTTAAGGTTAAGGTGTTGCCAGTGCTCATGATTCAACCCTGGATTGAAAGTAATGGATGTTTTCAAAGCTTCTTACAGAGACATCACCTTTACTTTCTAAGAATGTGCAGCATCACCATGTGAACTGTCTTTGAGAAAACCTATTGAATAAAGAGCACAACATGTTAATTCAAAAGCTTCCAATTTTTGTGAAAATTTTGTAATTTGTAACGTTTAGTTTAAGTGCCGCTTTCTAACTAGACCCTTTCAGTTCAAAATAAATATTTCATAATTTTGTCCATATAGTTTATAAGTAACTTAAGCAAAGAGTAAAACTTAAACAAACTCGTTTTTTTGGTGTTGAAGAGATAGGTGATACGTTTCGTTTTAAATTGGAATGGTCAACTTCCATCAGTGTAGTGGTGTCAAGTCTTGGGGTTGCTGTTAATTTATTTTCAACAAACATATTTTCGTCGGGATATAGAAGAAAAATAGATGAATTTTCGTCAAGTAACTCTGTAAAACAAACGAATTTGCATTAAAATCTTTAAACCTTGCCATTTATTGTCTTCTTTTATGATGCAGAAAATTAGTCAAAAAAATAACAAATAATTCCAAAAGGGTGTGCCTTTGGTTATTTATGTAATTGGTATTTATTATAACCCTTTCATTTCATGAGGAATTCAAAAATATCACAAAATACAAGGCATTCCATAAAATAATATTCTTATAAGAGTTTGAATAAATAACACAAACGAATAAATAAATCAAGTGTTTCCAAAACATATTTTCATGAGTTTTAATTATTTTTACAAACTGTGTTTGGAGGAAATTTTTTTCATGACTTGGACATTAACATAATAAGT
>JAWQRJ010002323.1:0-13737 GCA_033557515.1 Diorygopyx duplodentatus | reverse complement strand
CATGAATATATCTTATTTGACAGACATTGTATATTGTGATGCATTATTTTTGTCATACTTTTTACATCTACTATCTTATGGTAGGGTTCAGTTCCCGCTATGGATTTTTTTTCATTACAGTTAAAAAACAAACAATTTACATATGTTCCTGCTGGCTAAATATTGGAGTTTTCCATCTTTCCCAGTTGACTGACTGTGAAAGATACCTTGAAGGACGAATATTCTTCTGGTTGTTTGGATACGAGCTGAATTATCGATATCCTTAGATTTAAGATATATCCTCAGTTGATCAGCTGTCGTTTGAGGTTTCTGCAATAGTATTTTATGCAATTTGTGGGTATTACTGTTGATAGAAGATATTCGCAATTTTTTTGACCAGATTCATAAGAGCTGATGTTGTTGATTTTTAGGTGTTTCAATAATTTTTTCTTTACTACCATCTCGAACATTTCGAAGGTTTAATTGATAATGGCTTGTAGTTACTACAGTCATTTGAATCACATCTTTTAAGAATGGGAATGACCTTTGCATATTTCAATTTGTAAGGAGAAACTCCTTCAACCAAACGTTTGTTATCATGCAAAGATGTTTTATAATTATCGGGTCTACTTCCTTCAATATTTTACTGAGACCCCATAGATATCTTTATGTTTATTTTCATAGAGGTTTTTATTATTGTACTTATTTGTTTTTCTTCCGCTTATTGTAGAAATATTGAGTCTTCATTTTATGCTTGTAGTAAAGTTGTTGGTTCTATGTTGCTGGTTATCAAGTTGAAAGAGCCAGACTCTACTATAAAACTACTTAGATCCTCGGCGCTTAGAGAAGGTTGTTTTCTTTTCTTCTGCCTATTTTTTGACTTGTTTGTATATTCGCCATACACTTCCTTTTTTACCTGCTCTCATAAAGAGAAAGTAATGCGTTGATGTGATCAACACTGCTCCTATTTCTAACAATTTTAGGCAACAAAGCTTCAAATAAATGTTGCATGGTTTCAGTTCTAGTTTCTTCCAGAAGTATTTTCATAGATACAGGATACCCCATTTCTTCTAGATGTTATACAACTTCAGTTTTTTAAATGGAACAACCTGTATATTATTAAATTTTTTGGTTTCTTATGAAATTTATGATCCATTTTATTAAACATACATTTGAGCAAAGACGCACCGTTTAGGAGTTATTGGACTTCTTTTGATAGTAGTAACCCCCTAGTTATTTTTATAACTAGTGGGTTATAATATTTATCAACTGACAGATTTGTCACTGGCATGGTATTAAACTTGTGAACTGCTGCAAAATGAAATTGTCTTTTCTTTCTTTTTAGCAGGTAAGGTCTAAACGTTTGATATAAATGTAGTTTTGTATTGCTTTTAAATGTCGGCGAGTCGCACTCGACCTCCTTCGTTCTTCGTCGTTCGTAGGCGGGTGTGTCAAAATTCAGGTATCACTTGCTTGACCATGAACTGGTACAGCTGGTTCTGAAGGCAGCTGTTGTTTTGCTTATTGTGGGGACAATTGCTATTGGTCTGAAATGACAACAGGATTGTGGTGCTTTACATTTAGGCATAGGAACCTATGCATATAGTAGGTATAGTATTTTTTTACGCGTCATGGAAAACAGATGATCTAATATAGTAATTAAATAATTTAAAAAAAACTTTGTTATTAAAAAAACTAAAGTAATTTTAAAACTTTTCTTTAGAAAAAATATAAAATTGATATGCCCTATTATAAATTTTCACGAGACTGATTTTAACAGCAGCTATTGAATATATTCAATCTATATATCAAATTATTTCCGTAATAATGCGCAATTTAATAAAAATCCTATTATAAATAATTTATTATAAGTCAACTGAAATTGTTAATCTGTTGATGATGTGGCAACACATTTGATTTTAGAAAACGAGGGGTTATTAACAACATAACAACAAAAAATCAACTGATGCGGCGCTGATGCGAACGAAGCTCGTACGGCATGAATTTTAGATAGATGTTTATCTCAGATTTTTCAAAATTTTTCATAAGATACAAATAATACAAAAGAAATATGTTGAATAATACGTCTATTACAGTTGATAACAGTACAGCAGGAATGTCAAAAATTTTAAAAAAACATGAATAGTTACATAAAATAGTGATAGTAATAATCGAAGCCAATAAATATAATCCTAAGATTGTATGTTACAGATCTGTGGTATAAATAATAACAGTAGGACTGCTGAAGTATAAAATACATTTTGTGTCAATTTAAAAACATATTTTAACGCACAACAAACTAACGTTAGCAAGACAAAAAAGCAGTGGCTTGATAATTTAGTCCTTTCATTTACATCTCTCTCGCTGACAAAAAAAAATTGTTAATTGACCGGAATAAATTGTTGCTAAAGATAAAGTCAGTTGCATGATAGAGTAATATGCTGTACAGCAAAATTCTGTTCTAGAACTGTAAATACAACATTTACCTTTCAGGATTTTACGGGAAGGTATAAATGCGGCGTTCAGGTGGTCTACTGCCGCACAAAACACATTTTCGCCCTGACATTTTGCAAAAATATTCGATTCCTGTTTTGACGTACACAAAAAAAATTGCATATTGAATTCATAAGTTTTCAATTTTGCCAATATAGATTGTATGTTCCCCCCAAACTTCCTAAAATGGATCTGCAGCACCCTCTGTCCTTCTCGCGGTGAGACAACCCGAGATTTAAACCATTTAAACGTTCACAATTTCCCTATACCAGTTGGACCCCTGAGTGAGCTACGCCAGTTGATTTGCTTTATCAACTTGTGCGTTGTAATTTTGTGTTAGTTCTTTATACATGTTTTTGTATTGATTTTCCCTGGTGACTTCTAGAATAGGATGTATTGTGTCTAGTTAGTTCGTCATTTTCTCTAGGTGTTTTGGTTCCCATTTTAACATTAGACTGAGGTGGGTTTACTGGAAATTATTTCCGGAAAAGCACTTTCATCAGCAATAAATGTTGAATGAAAGATGGTGCAACTACTTTGTGTGCCGAGTTTTTTTTATCGTATACAGGTGTCTACCGTAGACCGTCCATTAGAAATATATGAGGAACGGATAAAGCTAGAAGTCTGAAAATTTGGATTTGAATATGGTAGGAAGGGAACTAAAAGATAAAAATATTTTCAATAAGCCTGCAGTTCCGGTTACACCGGAAGTTGACAACAGCTTTGTTAATTTAAATGGAATGACCCGAATTTTAATTTTTTTTCTTAATTCAATTTTCAACAACTTTCGTAACACGTTTGCGAGACCTAAACTTAATCGTTTTCGAGATATTGAATTTTTTCGCAAAAGTTATGCAACTGCAGTAACATTTTGGAATATCGAATTTTCATAATTAGACTTATGCGATAATTTTCATACTGCATTAAGCATTAGTTAATAAAAAATAAAAAAGTTCAATGACTATTGAACTTTCTAGAAATACACCCGGCACAAAAACTTTAAATGACAAAAAGTGCTTTTTTTAAATGGCACCTACCAATTAAAAATAATTGGTAGGTTATTAACCAGGATTTTAATACTACATTCGATAAGATAAAAATATCTTATCGAATGTAGTATTAAAATCCTGGTTAAACGGTATTAGGTTTACTTAAAATGTATCCTTTTCCGATTATTGAAGATTTTTCGAGCTCTTGCTGTAAAATCGATCCTTTCACAACTCATCCATTTCTTGCAAATTGGGTTGCCTACCAATTAGTTATCAATTTTGATGTTTGTGTAACTTAGGTTGGTTAATTTCATATTTAGGGTGAAAAATTAATGCATATATCATTTGTAAATGGAGTTATCAAGATATTTCAAATGTTTAGTTCTTGAAAACATTGACAAGTCCTTATTGTGTTCTAAAATGGCAGCTAATAATTACTCCAATGTTGACGTTATGCATTTATATATTATTCATGGTCAATACCAACAAATAATAAGTAGAAAGTGCAGCACATTTAACAAAAAATATCCGAATTTGCCGCCACTTAATAGAACAAAATTCAGAAGGTTATAATCCAATTTTATAAGTCATGGAAAAGTAACTGGAGCATATGCAAAATACTAACATTTTGAAAAGCCAAATTTTCATAATTAGACTTATGCGATAATGTTCATACTTCATTAACCGAGACATAAATTACTAAATTACTAATTAAGATAAATTACTAAAGAAAATGTTCAAATCGTTCTCCATTTCTTTCTAAACAAATCAAAATTCTTGATTGGACTCCACCGACAGTTGCGAATTTGAATCGGATCTAATGCATCAAAAGTTCCTCCAAAAACATGAAATCAACCAACATTTTACGTATAGGGAAACTACCGTACTACTAATACTGTTTAACGAGGATTTTAATTCTACATTCGATAAGATAAAAATAATTGGCAGGTGCCATTTAAAAAAAATAACTTTTTGTCATTTAAAGTTTCCTTATTTCAAAATTCAATTTTGTAAAGAATGTACGAAGGAATGTCCCGCCAGGTGTATTTCTGAAAAATTCAATGTCCCGACTAATGATTAATGAAGTATGAACATTATCGCATAAGTCTTATATTAAAAATTCGATTTTTCAGTGTTGCTGCTTTCAAAAAAAATTCAGTATCTCGAAAACTATTAAGTTTAGGCGTGACAAACGTTACAAAAGTTGTTGAAAATTGAACGTAGATTAAGATAAAAAATTAAAATTGGGGTCATTCCATTTAAATTAACAAAGCTGTTGTCAACTTCAGGTATAACCGGAACCGCCAGCCTATTGAAAATATTTTTATCTTTTAGTTCTCTTCTTACCATATTCAAATCCAAATTCTAGACTTCTAGCTGTATCTCTTCCCCATATATTTCTACAGTCTACGGTAGACACTTCGCATAGGAGGCCGATCTCTTCCTGGAAGCAAACTTTTGCAAAAGTCGCTATTTTTCTCATTTATTTTCCTTGTTATTTTCCTCTTTAATTCAATTACGTTTATTTTCCTTTTAACCTCTACCACGTTCCATAGTTTGTTCTTTAATTTGCAGAGGTTCATGAAGCTTTAGTAAGACCAGGCCCGGATTTAGTGATCTGCGACGAAGGTCATCGCATAAAAAATTCTCACGCTTCGATATCGCTGGCCTTAAAGCAGATGCGTACGAAAAGACGTGTCGTCCTAACCGGCTATCCTCTCCAAAATAATCTCATGGAGTATTGGTGCATGGTTGATTTCGTTCGTCCGAACTACCTCGGTACGAAAACCGAATTTTGCAATATGTTCGAAAGACCAATTCAAAACGGACAGTGTATAGACTCCACGGAAACTGACATCAAGTTGATGAGGTACCGAGCACACGTGTTGCATTCACTTCTCCTCGGTTTCGTGCAAAGACGATCGCATACCGTTCTGCAAACCGCGTTACCGCAAAAAGAGGAATACGTTTTGCTGGTTCGAATGACCCCGTTTCAAAGAACTTTGTACGAGACTTTCATGAACGAAGTAGTGCGGACCCAAACAGTACCCAATCCGTTGAAAGCTTTCGCGGTTTGCTGTAAGATTTGGAACCACCCGGATGTTTTGTATTATTTTTTGAAGAAACATGGAGGTGGGGAAGCCGTGGATATAGATTTAGAGGAAGTGGCTACGACAACAGCTTCTACGGAAACCGTGGCTAAGCCTAAAAAAAGAACGAAAAAGAGTACGGCTAAAGGTAAAAATGCTAAGCCAGCAGCTTCCGTTACTCCCTACAATTCCTTGGGGGATACAACTAGTAAAAATAACAAGAAAAACGCGGGGAAAAATAATCAAAACAACCAGAGTAATAACAATCAGAATCAACAGCAAATAAATGCTAGTGAAAGTAACCAAAATTTTCAAACCCAGAATCCAAAATATCCAGTGAAAATGGAGTTTGAGTACTCAAACAGTTCTTCTGGATACGGTTCAACTCAAAACTTTGCCACATCGACGTTTCAACAAAATCAGAACTTCGGCGAGAGTCCGAGTTACCCGTATTCGAATCAAAGCACTCCTTCGCAGCCATCACCATATCCTGTCAGTGTAACCCCTCAAAGTGATACCAACATATATCCGTATCAACCAAATAATAATAGTACTAACCAAAATTATCAATCTGATTCGCAAGGATTTTCAACAAACCAAAATCCGAATATTGAACAAAAAGCAAACTTTAAAGGCAATGATTTTGCTCAACCTTATAACGCGAACCAACAGCCACCAGTTCAAAACCAGTATTCCCAAAGCAGTAGTAACCAAGGAAACTCTTATAATAATAACAACAGCAACCAATCGAGTGTTTACGGGCAAAATTCGCAAAATTATAATCAGCAGCCCAAGGGGCCTTTTCCTCAACATCAAACTAATTATTCTTTAAATCAACAAGGAAGTTACCCGCAACAAGCCAAAGGTACTTACCCACAAAATGAGCAAGAGAATTCCAGAGGAGCAGAAAGTACGTTTCCCCATCAACAAACCACTCCCTCTTTCCAAAATCAGCATAACTCTACACCAAATTATGGAGGATCTCCACCTTATAACACAACATCAAACAATTATCCTAATCAAAATGCACACTCAGAATACAACAACCAGAGTACAACGAAACATGATGGAAACCGATCGGGATACACAGGTGCTTATAACAGTGGTGGTAATGGTAAAGGAGCTTATCAAGAAACTCCAGGATATCCTTCACCACAACAATCAAATGTCACCCAACAACTAACTCCATCAAATGTGTCTCATCAACTTCCACAACAACCAAACGCTCCAGGATATTCCCAAACTCCTCCCACCGGATACTCAACCCCAAATACTCATAGTATACCTCCTCAAAGTCACAGTAGATCCCCACAGGGACACGGACACCAACAACATATCTCTCAAGTACCTCCAAGTTCACAAAACTTGTCGCACGCTCAGAGTATGGGACCTCCGCAAACCCTCCCGCCACCTCAAAATGTACCGCACGCGCAATCGCATCCTTCTCAAAGTATATCGCATCCGCAAAGTGCTTCGCATCCCCAGAGCGGACAACATCTGCACAGTTCACCGCTTCCGCAAAATGCGGCCGCGCAACAAAGCCCTCCCTCGTTGTATCCTCAACATAATCATCATCAAGATGCTTCGCATGCGGGAACCGGACCGAACCCAGGGTATTCGCCACAACACCACCAAAATCCGGCCACTTTTCCCCAAAGTATGGGTCACCCCCAAAATGTTGACGGATATGCGCAGAACGTTTCGCAAGCAATTGCTTCTGTAGGACATCCGCAAAATGTTGGAGGTAAGTAAACTATTTTTATTGAAAAGAGAGCTCAAGAAGCACTGTATAGGAAAATGCAGGCAAACGTTTTATCCCTGAATTTAATGAACAATTTTCATTCTGTCAAAATAACACATCCATCTATTATTCTATCGATCTTTTTACACATTTATTGTCGACACATCTATTTAGTGTATATATCTCTACTTATCTCTAATATTTAAAAAAAAATGCAGTTCGAGTTTAAATGGAAATGAATTTAAGTTTTTTTGTTTATGTTGTTGCATTTTTTCTGCAAAACTAAAATCTATATTAAGACCTAGGAGATTTCAATCGAAAGTATATATAAAACATTAATCTCGAAAACCTTTCAAATTGCCAAAATTTAATTTGTATGCATTATTTCCAAACCTTCTCTTTGGAAAAAAAACCTACGCAATAATCGCAAAAAAAAATTAAAGAAATTTGCAATGAAGGCAATTGTATTACAGGTCACCAACAAAATATTGGACAACATTCACAAAATATTCAGCATTCACAAAATGTCCAGCATTCACAAAACGTCCAGCATTCACAAACTACTAGTAGCAGTTACCCACCAAACATTGGACATTCTCAACATGTCGGCCACCCTTCGAACGTTGGTAATCCACAAAATCCTGGTTTACCCGGTGGAACCATGCATCAAAGTATGGGCGGTAACCTGAATTCGAATATCCAACCACAAAACCCACATCCTCAACATATGGGAGGGCCACCTCAAAACGTTAGAGAACAACAACATGTAGGGGGGGCACCTCAAAACGTTAGAGAACAACAACATCTAGGGGGGCCACCACAAAACATTAGAGAACAACAACATATAGGAGGGCCACCTCAAAACGTTAGAGAACAACAACCTCCAAGCGTTGGTGGACATACTCCAAACGTTGCAAGTCTTCCATCAACCATCGTTGGTGGACAGACCGACCAACATCAACACATTGGGGGACAACGTCAAAATATTGGAGGAAATCCTCAGAGTATGGGATACAATCCTCAAAGTAATGAGGGAACTTCTCCTGGTGTTGGTGGAAATCCTCATAGTGTTGGTGGAAATCCTCATAGTTTTGGTGGCAATTCCCAAAGCACTGGCGGTTCTCATCACAGTGGTGGACATATGCATACTTCTGGGCATTATCAAAATAGTGGACAACTTCACAGTATTGGTGGACAACATCAAAGCGGTGTATTGCATTCTAGTATTGGAGGACAACATTCTAACAGCGGTACGCAGAATCCGACCAGTGGGCAACAGCCTAACATTGGCGTACAACATCCTCAAAGTATTATTGATAACAGTCCAACAGATCAACCTCAACAGAACATTGCTGGAGGACTTAATCCACAAAAACAACTTGGGTGTGGGTATGGGCAGGAAAAATATGGAAGTTATCCTCAAAATGTTGTTCATACACAAAACGTAAATTATCCTCAAAATTTAAATCAACCACAAAGCTCTGGTCTTTCTCAAAATTCTCCTGCACTTCCTCAAAATCTTGTTCATTCTCAAAATGCACCTCCCCAAAGTATAAATCAACATCAGAACGTTGTTCCTCAAACTACAACTGTTTCTCAAAATCCAAGTCCTCCACAGAATATAAATCCTCCACAAGCAGGAAGTGGCAATTACCAACATAATTACCCGCCCCAATCTCCCCAGATGTTCCCTTCGAATACTGCACCTCATTACAACCCTGTGCCTACTCCAAATACTGAAAATCAGAATTTTCCTCAAACTGTTGAGCAACAAAGTACTTATCCAAATAGTGAGGATAACCAGAATCAACCTCCTTATCAGACTAGTAATAATCAAGCTTACCAACAGCCGCAGACTAACACTTATCAAGGTGGAAGCCAACCGGATTATAGAGCAAATCAGTATAATGAAAATCAGTATCAGAGCAGTTCTGTTCAAAACTTCCCTTCAGGGAGTTCACCAAAAGGATTCCAACCAAACGCCACCAGCTCCACATTTCAAAGTGGCCAACAAAATCCAGAATACCCTTCGACGCAAACGGTTTCATATCCACAGAATCAGCAACAATCTGGTTATCCCCAACAACCAAGTGGATATCAAAATAACACCACAAACCAAACAGGAGGTTACCAACAAAATCAACAGTATTCTTCTAATTATCAAGGAGGTAATGGTAGCAGCAATAATCAATTATCAAGTAATTACAACCAAAACAATCCTGGTTCTAATAAAGACAACAAAGGAATTTACAAACAAGAAGTACCGCAATCTCCAACAAATTACCCGACAAACCAAAATCAACAACAATCACAATTCCAACCACCAGCCAATTTCCAAAACTTCCAAAACCAACAACAATCGTCATATTGGAATCAAGACTATAACAAACAAAAGGAAACTTATAATTTTAAGCAACCGTTCAACCAAAATCAACCGCAACCATGGAAGAAGGAAGATGGTGGTAAACCGTTGCCATCTGGCACTATTTGTCCTAGCCCGGTTAAAAGTGAAAATGGTTCCGACGCGAAACCCAAAATAAATATCATCAGCGACATAAAACTTAGTGGAAACTCGGCGTACGACATGAACAAAAAGATAAACATTTTAAGCGACATCAAATTGGACCTGAAGAAGGAAAACGAGGAGGTGAAAGAAGAGGTTAAGTCGGAGGTTAAGAATGACATGATGAAACATGATCCGACCGAGGAAGAGCTTAAAATCGTGGAAGCAACGCCAGCGGTTAAAGCAGCCACAAAGGAAGACACTGGCATACCGTACGATTGGGCTGTGGAACTGTTAAAGGATTACGTACCAGGAATAATAGAGAATTCGGCGAAAATGGAAATACTTTTCTGCATAATCAAAGAGAGTATTGCGCTCGGAGATCGATTGCTGGTGTTTAGTCAATCGTTGATAACGTTGGATCTCATAGAACAGTTTCTACAGATGAATGCAGTTCCCGGTGAAGAACAGAATTGGACAAAAAATATTAACTATTACAGTAAGTTTAAGTTTTGTTTTGAGACTGAGATATCTTGAAAACGTTTGTTTTGATAAGTACTTTTAAATGTGAAATATATTTTTTAGGGTTGGACGGTTCAACAAGTGCATTAGAGAGAGAAAAATTGATCAACGAATTTAATTCCAATCCCAAAATTCATGTATTTTTGGTGTCTACAAGGGCAGGATCCTTAGGTAAGAAATTTTTAATTACATGTGAATATTATGCGAAACATTTTTCCACTATACAAAATAAGAGCCTAAATAAGTTAAGTCAATACATCATTCAATCAGATTCGAAATAAGTTTAAAATTGAATAAAAATCAACTGTTGGTGTTGATGAGCAGACTTACTTATAAAACCTGGATTCTTGGACATCTTTTGAATAGTTAACGATTAGTCGGATGTTAACTCGGTTAATTTCTACAGAATTCTTATTTGATTTTACATTTTGCTGTTATATGGAAATCACACCAAGATTATTATTTTATTTTTGACTGAGTTTATATACGAAGCGATGTGGAACACCACATCGATTTATTATTTTGCAGTGGAACAGACCAGTAGAAGTTAATGTGACATCATCCCACAGTTTGCCAATAGAAGTGCAGTAATAACCTATTAGTAATAATAAATGATTATAAAAAATAATAAAATGTACATAATATCTTAAAATGCAGATATTATGAACATAAGAAAAAATCTTTATTACTTTCTTTTTAGAGGAAAACAATTGTGTAAATGTCTTGTTTTAGGAATAAATTTGATTGGTGCTAATCGTGTAGTTGTCCTCGACGCATCATGGAACCCTTGCCATGATACGCAAGCGGTTTGCCGAGTCTACCGGTACGGACAAAGGAAACCGTGCTTTGTGTATCGTTTGGTGGTCGACAATTGTCTGGAGAAGAAAATTTACGACCGCCAAATCAACAAGCAAGGTACCTGCTATTACTTATTTATTAGTAATATCAATTTATTTCTTTATTTGCTTTTTGTTTCAGGAATGTCGGATCGTGTTGTTGACGAATGTAACCCAGACGCACACCTAACAATCAAAGATGTCAGCACACTTTGCTGGGATGACAAAACGGAAGAAGGCGAAGAGAAAGACTGGTCGCACTGCAAAGACAACTACATCGATGTGGTATTGCAAAAAGTTCTCGTGCAGTACGGAAAGAGATTGAATAAAGAACCGTTCCAACACGAGTCGTTGCTGGTTGACCGTAAAGACAAGCAGTTGTCGCAGCAAGAGAAGCGACTGGCGAAGAAAGGTTACGAAAGGGAGAAACAGGCCGCGAGGCAGCCGTCTTATAGTGTGGGTGGCGCGGCCCGTGGGCATCGACCAGTTGCTTCCGTGAGGCCCATGCAGCAAGGTGGCGAACGACCGACGAGGTGGATACCCGCGGAACATTGGCAGAGACAGGGGATGACCGCTCAGGAAATGACGTTGCCATTGGATGTCGTCATTCCGACAAATCAACCGGATAAGGGAAATATTGTGTTGAAAGCTGGACAGAAAGTGCTTGTGTTGAAATCACCTAAAGGGGTTTACATGCAATTGGAAAGTGGGAAGATTGTTGCCATAAAAACTGCAATAAAGGTAAGGCAATACATATTTCAATAGTAAAAAAGTTGTATCGTTATGTAGAATAATATAAAAGAACCTGGTAGACCAAAAAGTCAGCGCATTGTGTGGTCAACAGTCAAAGTAACTCGTTACAGCTGTCTTAGTCTGCCAGCGCCATCGTGTGGTCAAAGGTCAAACCAACTAGAGATAGCCAACTCCCATGTTAAACATTGGTACACTTAACGCCCATTAGTTGTTGACCCTGTATACAAATGGCGCTTGTGTTGAGCGTGACTTTTGGCGCTAAATTTTTAAAATTTTAAATTTCATATTTTGGCTTGGTTTGGGGTTTGCATACCAACTGGTATTTATTATTCAAATAAAACATCCGAAATATTTCCTATAATATACACCCAATTCTGTTTTTAGACGATCTTTTTTTCGGGGAATTCCCCGAAGTACATCATTTGTTGAAACAAGCAAATGCACTTGTCAGAGTGTTTTATATTAGTCTTTTGTCTAGTTTCAATAAAATTGGACGTGTTTTGTAAAAGATTTTTCTATTGATAAATTTTAACACAATAAGAAAATAAGGTAGCCGTATTTTTGTATTAGCAAGTTATTTTTTATTGATTTTTTAAAAAAAAAATGTCCTTTAAGAAAAATGTCGGAAACTGCAATTGCAAAACAAAATTGATTTCTTTAGAAACAAAAATCGAAATTTTGGATCGACTTCGAAATGGAGAAGGTTCAACGACTCTAAGTAGAATTTTCGGTCCGCAGTAAGAAAGCTATTAAGAGAAATGAAAGCAGGTTGGCTAATGGGATTTCTTCAAAGACATGCACTTCATAACATAAAGATCAAGGGCGAAATTGCTTCTGGAGATGAGAAGGCTGCCAAAGAATTTCCTCCGAAACTTGCAAAAATAGTTGCCGATGGTGGATACGTTCCAAATCAGGTCTTCAATGCGGACGAAACTGGTCTTTTTTGGAAAAAAATGTCGAGCACAACATATGTGGCCAAATCGAAAAATCCTTGCTTGTCAATCGCGCACTCAAGCCTCGAGCAATGAAAGGTGTCCATTTTAATACATTACCAGTTTATTGGATTGCGAATAAAAAACATTGGGTAACGACTGACGTTTTTACAGAATGGTTCAATAAATATTTTGTCCCAGAAACTAGGAGATATATGAATGAAAAAGGCATGGAATTCAAAGTTCTGCTGATTATAGATAATGCACCTGGCCATCCAGAGTTGGAACATGAAAATGTACAAGTTTTGTTCCTGCCACCAAATACGATATCCCTAATCCAACCGCTGGACTAAAGAATTATCGCAACATTCAAAACGTATTACATCAAGCGAACATTCCAATATATATTGGAAGCAATGAACAAGGATAAAACCCTTACAGTAACTGATGCTTGGAAAAAGTTTTCTGTTAAGGATTGTGTAACCCATGCTGCTTGGGCATTACCTGAATTACGTCCATCAACCTAAAGCACATTGGAGAGCGATTTGGCCAGAATGTGTGAAAAGCAGGGCTTCGAACCGGAATTGAACCGAAAACCGGAAAAAAAAACGTTATTTTCGTCGGAACGAAATCGGAGCTGAACCGAAAAAAAATATCGGTTTATTTCGGTTCGACACATGTTCAGTCATTTTGTCACCGTAACCAACTTCACTGCTCCGATGCAGCGAACTTCACTCCTTCCTTACTGTAGCTACTTCACGACTTACTTTTACTCGCGTTTCTCAGTGTTTCTCATACTTAATCTCACCTGATAATCTTCTGATATTGATCTACTGATAACGTAAGTACCTATGTATTAATTTTTAAAATCGATTTGTTCTGTATACTAATAGCACTTG
>JAWQRJ010002322.1:0-13738 GCA_033557515.1 Diorygopyx duplodentatus | reverse complement strand
ACAAAAAAGAGACTTGTCCTGGAAATGCTACACATCAAAAAAGAAAAGAACGTGTGTAATAGCAAGAAGGATACTCAAGAATTACCAAAACAGTACAACGACATGTTTACCGGCAATCTTCTAAACCATACAAGATACAGGTGAGAAGAAAACAGATATGCCAAGGAAGATATGGTAACCTATCAGAAACGGAATGAGGGCTGTCATGTCAACTGTCGCCATGTTAACAACACATATGGAAACTATGTATAAATTGTGTCACTTCGTTTTGAAAATGTTAGCAGAGTGTAACGAAACGTTACGCAATTAATATTGTTTTATTTGTGCATTAGCGAAAAAATCATAAACTTTAAAACAGTAAATAAGAATCGCTATAAACAAAATGTGAAAATATATAGATATTATATACTATACAACCACTGCGGTATAATTATTATTAACTGCAACATTGTTACTAACAGTGTTGCAACAAAAATCTTCATCGTTGGTGGTATTTGTTTGATAAAAAAGAAAACTTTTAATAGATAAAAATATTTTAATAAGCGAAAATAAATGTAGATTTTTTTTATTTTTTTTTCTCATTAAATCGAGACCTTTTTTCGTCCATTGAAATACTTTTATTCATCAATATTTAGACAAAAGGTGAGATTACATTTAGTAAAATTGTAAAACATCGCTTAACAAAGAAGGAAAAACAAATATTTTCTTTATGTGAAGGGTTCTCTATGTAACCTTTTACAAAATCTGCATTATCTGAGTGTGTTCTTTACTATGAAGGTTTGTAGTGTTTCCATTGGTATATGCACAATTCTAATGCTACACCTGAGAAATAAGAACCATCTCGGAGTGTGATTCTCATTTCTTCATACTTTGGATATGGGGAATATGTATATAGCATTAAATAGTATTCCTAATCAAAAGAGGCTCTATTCCTCCCCTTCTATGTGCGCTCTTTAAATATTTGCAAAACTATATCACCATACATGTACAACCCCCTTACGTTATTCACATGCCTGAGTATTATTGGCATTACGTTCCTACAGGTTTTGTGCGCCGACAGAACATGGTGATTAAGCCCTGTTGACACGGGACTTTTTTCAAGGGCCATGGGCGGAACCGAACGACCCTTGAAATTGTCTGTCACGGTGCTTAATCCCAAATTCCCCAGTCGTTTCGCCCCGCTATAAAAGATAGGAAGATTAATGAGTAATGTGTTCGCAGAATGAACCATTAAACCGTGTACATAAACCAAACCCTCGTATAGATAGGGTGAATGGCGTTGCGAGATATTCGAGAAAGATAGTTGGCTGTCCAGGTGGACGTAATATAATTTTTATGATTTCAAACCCAAAAAAATAAAAGATCGGAAACATTTAGGAAACAAGGATAGACGAATTTTCAGTTTGGTCTAAATCACCTCAACTCAAAAGATCTTTTGTAATAATACTTTTCACAATATGAGTTCCTAATATCAATTTCCAAATTTCGATTTTATTTAATCGAAAATCCAATTGCCCATCATTCAAACAGAGGCCAAGAAAACGGAAATGGAAGGAACGACCCGTGCGCTCTATTTATGAAACTCCATTACCTCTGCAATAGTTCGCGTAATGGATATTCGAAAATTTCGAATTGAATTTCGGAATATTCACGCGGACCGAACGCAACATAAATCATCCGTCTCGAGCCCCCGCATTGTTGTATTATTCGAACGACAATAAATGCTGATTGGAAGAATAATGTAATAACGGCCATTATGCATTCCGTCGCCGCCTCCCTCGCCCCTCCCGTTCGCGCAATTGTCCAGAGCGAGCGGTGCGTCCGACCACAAATTTGTCTGCGGCCGTTAATATAGGGGAGCTATGGCCGTAATCGACGTTTATGGTAAATGTTTGGGACGAAACGCTGGCCGGATAACGGTTTGGATCCGTTGATTCATGTGAATCGTTTGAATTCGCTTGGGGAGGGTGATAAAAACCTTCATATCCCGACATTTTTAATGACCTAGGAAGAAACGCCCAACAATAAAATTCCTTAATCTGCACTGCTATGAAAATAAGAATTCGTCAAAAGAAGAATTTGTAGTGGTAGTGAACATATACATTGTATGTGGTGCCTTCATATATCCAGCTTGGTTTGGCAACATTACATTTAATTTCAGCCCATCATTTTTTTATTTTCCTCCCCTCGACAAGTTAACATTACTCCCTTAGTAATATTGTCCATGCAGAAATACACAGTCGGTGATGATTCTTCAGCAACATCAAAAACATCAAAATAGAAGAGTTAGAAGTGCCTCCTTCATATTTAAAAGGTAACTTTAGATACTTAGGTACTGTGGAAAAAGCAATAGGTCTATTTCTAAGTAGCAAAATGCGTAGCTTCACCAGTTCTCGTTTCTGTATTTCACAATTGCAGAAGCGAAGACTCCTTTTATCCACTACTTTTATCTTATCATCAGTGGCCATTTTGAACATCATCATTAAAAAAATAAACTGGACAGTTTTGGCACTTGAAACATGAAAGAACATTCTGTCATTTGGGGGACAATTGGCTTAAACTGTACCAACGAATGAAAAATGTCCTAAATTTTGGAATAGATATTTGAAGGACAGGGTTTAATGTTTTAATTTTTGCCTCGAAAGCGGTAAGCATTGGGGGAAAATTAGAGCAGACAAAAAAGTTTCATAATGAGAAGTTCTACAATATTGGGGTATTAGCTGGCGAATTCCACCCCTTAATATGATTTGTAAATATAGTTGAACCTAGCATTAATACTTTTGCTGCAGACTAACATCCAGACGTTTCAAAACTTGGTTTACGGATGTTAATTTACCGAATACTGGATCTCAAAGTACATTATTACATGATTCTTGGAGTGGGCACTGTCCAGCTGAACTTTAGGGCGCACTATCGCAGGAAAAAAATTGAAAATCTTGACAATACCAGAAAAGACAACAGGAGTAATAGAGCCTTTAGATGTTTCTGGTTTTATGTTATGTCTTTTTTCGAGTGCAATTAAAAGTAGTTTTTTGCAATTAACACCGGTAATTTTCATTACCTTTAATTCATTAATTCGAGCGTGAATTATAATTTTAATTTATATTTAAAAGTTTTTTAAGCAAATGAATCTATCGTTTTTTTTGCAACGATAATTACAACCTAATTCCCTTTCAAATTCATTTTGCCGTACCACAAGTATATCAAACAAGATAAAAAAGCAGTTATGTTAACTGAACATGAATTAACAAAATAATGTAAAAATTGATGAAAAACAAATGAAAAGAGTTAAAACGGAGTAAAAAGTCAATAAATAAAAATAAAAAACTGTATAAATTTAACATCAAACGCTTTTAGTGGGTTAATTAATAGAATTAATAATTAATAGAATTATTAAATAATATCAAAGAGTTAAGTTTTTTTCTTTCTTTTATATCTAAATGAGTTTTTAGCCATTAAGTTTTCCTTTGCTGTTGCATACAGATTCAAATTAAGTGCGTACCATTGCTAACTTTGTTATGATTTAAGTTACAACATAGTATAAATTAGCAAACTAGCAATGTTTTTAACCTTCATTGATTGCATAGACAATCTTAAATCAAAACAATTAAGCATCGTGTTTTCGAGTGTTGACATATTTTTTCTTTTTTTTTAATGAAACACCCTGTATATTATTATTTTTTCTCTTAGAACTTGAGATTTAAAACATCGAAGCTTCACAGTTCAGTGAGAAAATGAAGAAATCTTATTTTGCATATTAACATAACAAAACAGTTAATTTTGTTTTAAGAGATGTTCAATAATATCATCACGTTCGCCAGTACACTTTTGAACTCGATTTTTGCCTTCAATATGCATCTACCATCTGCCTGATTTTCTCCCTAGTTGCATTTTTAAAGAATCAACATTATCGTATTTTCGGTTATAAATTTCATCCTTTAGGTAATTCCACAAGAAAAAGTCAAGTGGGATTAAGTCTGGTGACCGTGGAGGCCAGGGAATAGTGCTGTTTGTTCCTATCTATTTCTTATTGAACATGGATGGTACTTAGAAGATGATAAGGTCGAGTTCATCTAAGAAATTATTAAAAGCTTCAGCCATAAACCAAAAAATTATTCAAAAAACAGACAAAAAATGGATCAGTCTGTGTATGAAAATAATCTTGATACTTGCTAAGACAAAAATGCCGAAAACCAATTGAAGAAAACAAGCAAATATAGATACTAGATAGTAACAGAATTTTATTGATTATACAATAGTCAATGATTATAATAATAATAATATTTCTTTATTTACCCAAACAGCGCCAGCCAATTACAGAGTAAAACATAAAGCATAATAATATAGAATAAATGACTATTAAAGTATAAAGTAACAATACATAATAAACGTAGCAATATAAAAAAACAACTAAATAACAAGCTGAATAAATTTCTAAATGATTTAGCAAATTCTGTATTACTGATTTAATTAAAAAATTCAAGAAAGGAAGGACAGTAATGATTTTTACTAATCAGTATGTTTAGAAACTAAATTTAGAATTTTAACACTTTTATTCGTCTACAGGTTTCGGTATCATAGTACCATCATCATGGACAAACGTGTTAAATTATTGTAAATGTTAGGTTAAGTGTAACTTACGTTCTACATTTCTACGAACTATGCTATAATTCTTCATTGAAGAATTATATTATGTAATTTTAGAAAGTTAATGTTTGTAATATAATAAAATAGTGACTTATAAATTATTAAATTATAGAGTTAATGAGAAACTTCAATCATTAATTAGTAAAAATTAAAATAAACAAAAAGAAACGGGCGAAATAAAGTAAAAAAATAAAATTTTATGTTTAGAAAATTGATTAATTAATAATAAGTACTGAAATAAAAAGAAAAAGTATTAAATTTAATGTAAAGTAGAAAAATAATATTGTATAAATATTTATTTTTTCTTATTAAAAGAGTATCTGAGGGAATGGTAAATATGTGGAATATTGTTTTCAAATTGATCATTAAGTAGTAAGGTTTGTGTTTTTTTTCTAAATGAATCTATTTCTTAGCTTTCGAATAATTTCATTAAGCAGCTTTTACTCAGTTGATGAATGATTTTGATGTTATCAAATGTGAATTTATGATTGTTAAAATTTATGTGTCTACCGAAGTTTGAATTATTGCTTGTGAGGTGTTCTTTGACACTAATTTCGATTTTTCTGCCGGTCCCTCCTATGTATGTAGCATTACAAGTTTCACATGTAAGGGTGTATACACCATTTTTTCTAGTAATTTGGTAGGTGGTTTACAATTGTTAAGTATGTTTTTGGATTATTGTTTTAAGGGTAAGTGAAATGTTGAATTTATTAGCAGTGTTTTTAATGTTGTTGCTAATTTTGCCTTGGTAAGTGACGGCTCTATAGATTGGTTTAGGTTTATCTTATATATGTAGTAGTGTTTTGATTCTTTTTTGTCTTCATCTTTGCATCTAGTGAACGGTATACTCTTCAATTCTATGGTTTCCTCTAACACTAGACCTATTTCCTATTATACCCCAGAAATCCATACTTGGATTGTCTTCGTTTCCTTTTCATTGTGGGGTGGGTCCTTCTTGTATTGGTCCATCATCTTGTGGTGTTTGTTTTTCTTCAATAGATACAGTCTTCTTATAATTCCGATTTTCACTTTGTTTGTTGGTCTTCATAAGACTTGATTTCTTCTTTTTTGGGCTCTTTATTTAGTTGTGTTTTTTTCAAGTTTTACTTCCACTTCGGAATCACCTTTTCTTCAAAAACCTGGTTTGGTATTCTCTTTCAGAGAATCATTATTTTTACTACTACTACTATTCCGCATCAACTTAAAAATCGCTAGGTTTCGCTTTTACATTTTCATCACTCTGTTTCATCCTTAAAGCCTTGTCTTCCTTTGGACCATCACAGTTCAGTTTTTGTCCCCATCTTAAACTAGGTTTAACTTCTTCTTTATTCTTTAAGTCGTCAAGTTTGGTTTGCACGTTTTCATCAGATTTTTCTTGGACTTGATTTAGTTTCAAAAGTGGCCTTTCGGAGACTAATTCTTCTGTTCTGTTTCTAAACCTGGGAAATTTGGTTTCTTCTTTCTTCGAAAGTGCTTCTTTAAAACTATCGGTTCCTCCACTTTTCTGCAAATTTAAATCAGTTTTAGAAGTTGCTTTATTGATTCCCTTATTATCTTTGTTTAGTTCTCCGCGGCCAATTGTTTCTTGCTTTTTATTCTGGGTTGCAACCTCTATATTACTGTCGTTCGTATCAGTATTAACTCGTAATATTAATTTGTTATCTTGAGTGGTAATGATTCCTTTATTTTCAGTTATTCCTACGATATTCGTGTTCATCCCAAAGCCTACCTTTCTTATTTCCAAATTCTCCACTTGGATATCTTTACCGGTTTTGTTTGCTTGTGTCTGTGTTTCTGTTTTGTTCTCATTGATAGAAGATTGGTTATTTCTATTGTCTCCAGCTTTGATTTCTTCACTTCTTCGCTCGTTATTTTCTTTATCCTCCAACGATTTACTTTTGGTTATGCTGTCTTTATGTGACTTTACTTCGTTGTCTTTGATTATACTTATTATTAGATTTTTGTTTAATGGTAGATTAATTTCTTCTTTGCTTTGGTAGTTATTTTCTGTTGATTTCGTTTTGGACTCCCTACTATCTCTGTTAATATCAGGTATTTTTACTTGATTTTCCAGTGTTTGCTCTTTATTTTCTGACAACCCTATTTTGTTTTTGTTTGTTTCAATGTTTTTCTTCTTTATTCCTAAAATGTCTACATAACTTTCTTTGCTACTACTGCTATTACTAGTATTACTTTTTTGGTTTGGTTGTTTACATGTTTCTGTTTCGTTATCTTTACTTGTCATGTGATTGTTCTATTGTTCATCTTCCACTGATTTCATTTTGGAAACATCTTTGGTTTCTTTACTATTCCTGTTATTTTCGTATATTCTTCATTTATTTTCTGATGTTTCTTCTTTATTTTCGACTGTTCTAGTTTCATTCGTGTTTGTTTCAAATCTTTTCTTCTTCATTCCTAAAGTGTCTACTACATTAACTTTAGTTGTGTCACAGCTTGCCAATTTATGTTCTTCCATTTCATTAGCTTTATCATCAACATTTTCCACTTTATTATTGTTTGTTTCTTCATTTTTATCTTTGCCTTCGAGTGATTTTCTGTTAGGTATTTCCTCAATTCCCTCACAAATGTCACCCAAACTGCCCCTTTGCTCTTTCTTCTTTACCGCTATGATCAAAGCTGGTTTCGAATTCGGAATGTACATCTTACCTTTGTCTTCGACTTTCTTCTTCAGTTTTGGCGTCTTCTCCACTTGCACCGTCACGTTCACTTTGAATTTTTTCGGCTTTAACTTCGGGGTTTGTTCGACTTTTACTTCGTCGATGATTAGTTTGAGGTTAGATTTCGGTTCTTCCACGTTTACAGTTGCGGTGAAGAGTGGTTTTGGCCTCTTACGCGTTTCCTCCTTTTTGGTGTTTCTTCTTTGAAGTTGGACGTTTTGAGGTTTTTCGTCTTCTGCTTCTTCTTCTGTTTGGGGAAGATTTCGTCCTGCTTGTATGGTTTTAAGCTCTTGACTTTTCTTCTTTGTTATCCTCTTTCTTTTACGCACACTTCCTCTAGATTCGTAAGCGCCATCCTCTGCATTTCTTACACTTGCGTCTATAGCCGTCAAAGTGAATGTAATTTTCGAACTACTTGTTCCTACTGTCCGTCAATGTGTTAATTCGTTATTGTTGATATCTTCGTTGCCGAAGATTTGATCTAAAGCCTCAACGCTTTCTTTTAGCATTTCCGTGGGGTTTCTTCTGATATGCTTCAGTATGTTTTCGTTTGATTGCGTTCTGCTTTGCTTGCGGACAACGTCCATGGGTTGTCCTGGGTTTAGTTCCTCATTTATGGAATCTGTGGAGATAGTGGTAATAACCATACATTATTATGTCGAACATTGTATTTTTGAATCAGATTATTTTTTAAAATAGTGGATATCGTAACCATTCTTAAAAGCAATTTGTTGTATATATATGTTGTTAACTCTTTTTTCATGTTATTAAGAGAGGAGTATTTTTTAGTCTGTATATATAAGAAATGAAAGTTGATTTTTTAATTATTGGGGCATGAAAGGAATTAAAAGGGATAATAGCGTTGGTTTCTGTAGGTTTCCTATGTCATAATTAATTGTATGTTGGGATGTTATTAAAGTGATATCTAAAAAATTTAAGGTCTGATTATTTTCTAATTGTATGGTGAATTTTATTTTAGAATGTAATGTATTTATAAAATTATGAAGTTGATTTATAATATTTATATTTGTAGTGTCAATTATGACTAGAACATCGTCTACATATCTGTCTCATAAAATAATTTTGTTAATGAAGTCGAAATTGCTGTTGTGTATAATTTCTTCTAAATGGTTCATGAAAATGTCACTCATAAGTCCGATAGTTGGGGAGCCTATAGGTAAATCTTGAATCATTTTGTACTATTTATTGTTAAATGTGAAGTGATTTTGGTTAATGCAAGCAGTTAAAAGTTTTATTAAGTTATTAGCATCTGTTATTGTTTAAGTGATTATTAATTATTTGTGTAGCTATAGAAATTCTTTCTTTAATAGGTATATTAGTGTATAAGTTAGTAATGTCAAATGATAAAGTTGTAAATTTAGAAGGTAGTACTAAATTGTGGATGTTATGAAATAAATTGTAACTATTTTTACAGTATATTTAGGTGTGAATTCAATTATATTTTTGAAAAAATTGACTAAAAATTTAGAAATAAGGTTTGAACTAGAATTAGTGGAGATTGTAATTGATCTAATTGGAATGCCATTTTTGTGTACTTTGGGGAGTGAATGTAGCTTAGGGGTAAGTGGTAATGCATAGGTAATGAACCCACTTAATAAAATTCGCTTTTGGGATTGAAATTATATTTATTTAAGGTTTCTGAAGTATTGTTTATGATTTTTTTTGAAATTATTGTGAAAAGTTGGATTAAGGTTTCTCTTTACCTCTATAAAGTAATTTTTTGTATAAATTGTTCTGTTTTTTTCTTGTAATCTACGTTATTCATTAGGATTGTACCTGGGTTTTTATCACCTGTTGTAACTATGATGTTTTCTTCTTTTATCTTTTCTTGTAGGTTTCGTAGTGTGATGTTTTATTGATCTTCACGTATTCTTGATTTTTTTACTACGATGATGTGGGTTTTCTTCTTTTCTAATGGTTGTAATAATTTGTTTCTTCATTCCTTCTTCTTCTGGATAGTTCTTGATGGCTGCTTTAATTTCTATTGTCAACTTTGGAAAGATGATTTCTTTGTACGAAGCATATTTATGTTCTTTTTGAAGAAGCGTTTCTTCTGATTTAGTGAGTTTCAGAGATGAAAGATTAATAAAACGGGCGTCAAATAGTGTATTTGATTATAATAATTCCATTTTCTTTTTGTGTTTGTTAGTTATTTTATAAAGTGTGATTTTAGCTTTTGAAGTGTATTCGTCAAGTATCAGAAAGTGGAATTTTCTGTTTAAATCTGAATAAAGGTTGTATAATGTTATGTTGTAATTATTAACTTTTTTGGATGTTTTCTAATTTCTGTTTTTAAAAATTGTTGTTTTAATTGGAATACTTTATTTCTATTGATTTGTTTAGGAAATTTAAAATTAGCAAAAGTAGGAATTAACTAGACATGTTTTGATAAATTTGATGCTCAGGAATTGACACTAATCCATGATGCTAACCTGAAAATAGTTTATTTTGAACTTACCTTTTCTACGCAAACATAGTATTTCGAGTTTCCCAAGAAAATATCCTGGTTGATACCTTTCCCTCCAAAATCATGACAAATGTTAATGGTTGACACATTAGCGCGCGGCGACATTTGTCACAAACTGCAACAGGTTTTTGCGTTTACGTCCGTTTGTAATTGAAGCCATTACTTCTGACCGCAGAACAACCTGACGGTTCTCAGAGTTATTTTCCCTTAAAAGGAACGCTGAAATTTTATTAATCGAAATGAGGAATGACACACAATGAACAGTAAACTTTTATCGTAAGCTTGGGAACCCTTTACGACAGCAAAATGACAAGGCATGTGACATTGATCCGTCAGCATGTATCCTCAAATTAAAAATTACTGTTTTCCTATAAAAAAATTACAATTATGATAAATTAAACCTATTTCATTAATTATGATAATGCCCCAATGAAAAACTACACCGGCAACCAACAAAGTCAACAAGATGGTATGGACGAGTGGGGTATGCAAAGAATCTAGATGTGTATTTAAATTTGACGTGCGTAAAAACGCAAATATTCCAGAAAAGATCATCTACATTTGGTTACTTATCACGTTTGTACGGTTGATGATGTTAAACAATGACGTGTTCGAGGACGATGACGATCTTATGGGATTCTTCTTTATTTAAGTTAACTTTAACCAATTGTAGGCATCATAATTGGAATGCGAAATTCTAATTTTAAAGTAAAGAGGAAGAACATGTATCATTCTATGTTTTAATAGGATTTGTAAGGTACGGTGCAATCCGCTGGTCTCAAGACTAGTCGGACACCTTTGTGGTTAGTTTTTCTTTGAACCTCTGTTTCATCTTTGAACTTACTCGCAAATACTAAGTCTTGTTAATCAAACCACATCTTGTTAATTTTTAAACTCTGCTTTTGGTAGATCACACTAAAAAATGATCTTTGGAAATTTTTTATTGAGAAATAGTATTTCTGACTCCAGAAATGTTTTGATTGGAACTGATTTCTAGTTAAAATATTATACTAAGACGTGATATGTTTACCGAAGTTCTCATGAAAACATTCAATTTCCAAGATCGTATTTGCGGCAATCCTGCGATCTTTCTGGCACTTGTTAAAATCCAATTCCATGCGTGACTTGGGGGAGGAAAATAAATATTAGGTTTTAACTCGGTTTCCTCCCCACGAAGGAATCTAGTGGCTCCGTGAGAGGCATTTTTATAGCTCGAAATCCCAACTTTTTTCCGCCCAGAAGAAAGCTCTCGTCTACCCCATAATATGTGTATCCGCGGCGATCGTGCAACTTCTTTTTGCCGTCCCCGAACAGATCTTTCTAGTAAAACAGAAAATATACGGCACGCGGCGTTTTTAATGGTACTTCTAAATTAAAAACGCGCGCGCCGCGCTACATACCGGTTTCTAATTTGTGGTTTTTCCGGTAGGGCGCCCCGGAACCCAAACCGGTAAAAACTGGAGTGCCTGTCAGCGTACGGCAGATGTTACAGAAATTATAAGCCTGTAGTTGACAGGTCAAGTTAATTACAACAGCTCGCACGGGAATTTAAGATTTCATTTCCTGATAAACCGAATTTTCCAGTAATATCCTGGAAATTGCCATAGAAATTGAAAAACAACATAGTGGAACCTGGAAGTGGAAGCAGGACTCACGCAGTCGTCTCCTAATACATACTGGGTGTGCGAAAAAGACTTTCCATTACACTAGTATATATGCAAAACGTTTGAGACTGCAGCACAAAATCGAAATATCGAAGTTGTAAGAGAATAGCAATTTATTAAACTTTGTTCTAGCTTGAATTTAAATCATCTTAACTTGAATTATTTGCTATTCATTGCGAATAGCAAATAATTCTATGATATAAATCTATAATATTGCCTGAACATTACTCGGATTTAGCAATCAGCACCAATTGAATTAGAGCGAAGAAACAAGAAGAAACCAAGAAACACAGCAGAACCAACAACCACCAGCAGCAACCACTAACATTGTCTTAGGTGAAGAAGGAAGGAAGAAAAACCCCGGGGAACAACTGGAGAACCACCCAATGCTATTTAGCAACGATTCTTTCACTACTGTACCTTATTGGAGGATACAGGTTAGAGATTACGAAGATTGAAACCCAACAGGTGTACTACCAATCAGAATAGGAATAGCTTACAACAGCGAGCTAAATTTTGAGCTAATAACTCAAATATATTTAAGCTTTATATTACAGTTATATTATAAATATAAGCAAACTTATATGCTTTTTATTAATGATACACGTATTGAAGGAATAAGCCTGTTAATGGAATTAAATAATGAAATAAATTAGAAAATAAACGCTTTAAATTTAAAATTCAGAAAAAAAAGGGATTAATAAATGTATTGGGAAGCGCAATTAAATTTGGTACAGGTAATTTAGATCACGAGGATGCCGAACATTATGAGCAAATTTTATCACAATTAAGCAAATCACAAAATTATATTATCGATAATTGTGAAAGCATGATTAAATATCCAAAGGAAACAAATGATAAAATAAATGTTAATTTCTTACAAATAACTGTAGCAATAAATAAATTAAATGAAAAATAGTGCTTAAATTCAAGAGAAAACGCAAAACTATATTTACAGGAATTTAATAGTAAATCAAGTAATATAACTCAATTAATTGTTTTGCCGAAACGAAATATTTTGCATTCACTACTGATATCACCCGATCAATTAATTAATGAAATGGAACAAGTTCATTTTGAGGAAAAACATTCATTCCCTTTCGAAATATTAATGGAAAATGTATATTTAATAGAAACGTTAACCACAGTGAAAGCATATCAAAAACAAAATGTTTATGTGTTTATTATCCAAATTCCGATAATTGATAATTATGAGTATCAATATTATGAGTTGTTTCCCTTGCCAACATTAATCGATAATTTATATGCGCAAATTGAACCAGCATCGAGTTTTATTACTGCAAATGATGAAACATGCATTCTTATGAGGGATATTTGTAAAATTTTAAGACAAAACAAATTTCTATGTTTTAATAAAATTAATCATTGTAGTAAAAATAATTGTGAGATGAAAATTATAACGCATGGTGACGTAAGACATTGTAGTTTTTTACGAAATAAACATCGATTCCTATAAAATAATAGGGCACCCTGATGTAACTGTTATCATAGTAAAGAAACAAATGGAAATAAAGGAAATTTGTGTAAAATTAACAAGAACCATTCATTGCTAAATGGAATTTATCAAATTGAAAAAAAAATAAATGTAAGTACGAGATTAACAGCAGTGTAATACAAAATTATTTTAAAATAAATAGTAAACCGCGTAAATTTGTAACGCAAATAAAGATTAATAATATAACTATCGAAAGACAACCTGAAATTGTATTACAGAATTTAATAACAATTGTGGATAGGAAAATAACCAATTTAGAATTACATTTTAAGAAAAACTATGTAATAAATTATATTATTATAATAGTAATTTTAATTATAATCGCGTACTTAATTGTAAAACGTTACGATATTATAAATAAGTTACGTCAGAAGTCAAGAACAAGGACCCACATCCAGGTGGAAGTCGCATCTAGCGGGGGAAGAGTTAGATGTCGGCACGCATAAAGACGTACGTAGGCCAATAGGAAAACTACTGGGAATAGTGCTGAGTAAAATAAAATAAAAATCAGCTCTGCAGGCCTAGCAGGCCCATGGCTTGTTGAACCACCCTCCTCCACGCTTCTCTGTTTGCAGCTTTCTTCCTTCAGTCCGCACTCCCTCATGTCGCCTTCCACCTCGTCCATCCATCGTGATTTTGGCCTTCCTCGTCTCTTTCTTCCTCCCATTGCGCTCTCCAGGACCGCCCTCACGGCTCTCTCCTTTCCCATTCTTTCTATGTGCCCCAGCCATCGTAGACGTTGTCC
>JAWQRJ010002321.1:0-13744 GCA_033557515.1 Diorygopyx duplodentatus | reverse complement strand
ATACTATATATATATATATATATATATATATATATTTAACGTAGTATATTATGGTTTTTACTTGCTAAAATTGAAACGACTTTTATATATATATATAATACTAATTGAAGATGATTTAATTAACACGGTTGATGAAACTAGTGATTGTGACAATGACTCTCGCGAAGGACTCTGCGGACAGAATCCGCAAAGGAATAAATTGGGTAATCATTTTGTATAAAATTACTCAAATGTTGAACGGGCTCTTCGATTCCAACGTGATATTAATCACTGCTTGGCTCAATATATGACGAAGTCTATAAAGATCTAACAAGAAATGAGAAGCAAATGTTAATAATGAATTTCATTGCCAAATCTCCTCGGGGTGTAAACGTTTCTACTTCAAACATCGAATCGGCACAAATAATTTCGATTGATGAAAGTGACTTCGAACCAGTCACGAAGAAGAGATTAATGATAGTGATGAATGATAATAACCGCTATCAACCCTTGCAATATTTTTTTTTGCAATAAATAAGTTTCCATGTGATGTCGTTTGAAAGTGAGGTTAGGTCAGATTAAGGTATGTCGAAAATTTCACGTAGAAAATAAGATTTTTATATTTAAACAAACATTAAGAAATCTTGAAAAATCTAAGAATATTAGAAAATGTGTAAAAGTATACATACGTTATGTCATCTATAAATGTTTATTGTAATAAACTGCTAACTTTGACAGTTTATTAAAGTACTGGTTACACAGCTAAAATTTTCTTTATAATTTGTACTCACTTTTATTACTTATGACAATTATTTTAAATTTTTTGGTTATATTTATTATTAGGTATGATTGTTAACAACTTGTTTATTGCTATTTGTTATGTATTAAAAATTCGATGATCTTACATTTAAATAATTTTATTTTTTCCTTATCCACTGGTTTTACTCACTTAGTTTTATAAAAATTTAATAAGCCACTTTCACAAGTGGAAAATTATAAAATAAGGTCACAGATTTTGACATCCTCTTAAAAACTACACAATATGGTCAGAAATGACACTTTTTCAATAAGATTCGTGACTTACCAAGCATTGAAGTCACTGTGAGATTACGTAAGAGTACCATTTCTACGATTTGGTGTACAAAAGTTGTTTTAATACTTTTAGACTTATATCTGTACGACATTCCAATGAAGTCACATGACAAAGGCTTGGTTATTTATTGAGTTTTACGATATAAGCCATAGCGCGTTTTGATATAATCGGCTGTATGGTAGGAATCTGAAGATATCTTCAGTTGCAAACGGCGGAAAATGTTAAAAATGTGTATAAGAATTCACGTCTATAAGGTCGACGACATTTTGACGTATCATAACCTCAATGGTCCTTCTAACAGTCAACTGTTTTTCGACAATTGCACCATAAGTCTAAAGCGCTTACCTGCTACGTAATTATTCGTTTGTACTTTTCATGTTCCATGGTTCTTTTCCGGTGCACGTCGACCGTCTATTTCACCTTTAAACCACTATTATGTTTGCACAAATCAAATGCATTGCTTTGTTACTTTACTTTACCAAGTAACTGGCAACTCTTCATAGATGTGCTTACTCTCTCTTATAAATCCTTCTCTCTTCAATATCTTAGTCTACCAAGTTCTGTTGACTGGTTTACTCTTTCTGGTACAGAGACGTATTATAAAACATCTGGTATAACACGACACGTTCATCTTATGTTTTTAATTCTTTCAGAGTGGAAATTCCATAAAATTTATTAATATACACAGTTACTGAATATAACCATATCTGTGTTTCATTGCCTACCGATAGATAGCAGTTCTGTGACGATGTTTTGCATGTGTTTTTCTCACAATTTTATTTATTTACCATATAAAATGAATTTAGTGAGAGTCGAGACATATCTCAATCGATTCCTGGTGTTGGATTATTGTAATCCTGCAAATATCGGTCGGCAACATAAAGCCGTCTTCCCGATGTGGAGAATACATACATACATACATACATACACACATAGACACATACATACAAGATTAGCACATTTAATAGTATGGGATAATGAGATTTAACCCTTAGGATTCTAATTATGGACCAAAACATATTAAAATTTTCTGTGAATATAAAAAAAATACAATACGGACCTGTCCGTAGTGGGGGTCGAGAATGTCTTCTGGAGACTGTGGGGGGTTACTACAAGCAAACTATCGTGCATTGCATTCCTTTAAAGAGAAAATATTTTATTAGATTTTTCATATACACAGGGGACCGGATTTTTTCAGTTTTTTTTTTTAGTTTATTCTGAAAAAAAAACTGCCAGGGAGTTCTGTAGCTACGTTTTAATTTGCACTTCGACGTAAAAATTGTGGTAAAAATAACAATAATTTTTATTTCAATAATATATTAAATGAACTTTTAACCTTTAAACTTTTTTTTTATCCTAATCTACCTGTGCATTAGCTCTTTGGGTTGTCAATTCCATTTATAAACGTGTGAAGTTGGTTGCATATTAATGAATTTATAAAAAAAATAAGTACATGCTGCGTAATTAAATAATAAATACGAAGATATTGTAACCATATGTTGTATTTATTGATTTTTTACGATATTGTTATATTAATTGATTTCATTTGTAATTAATTGTTTGCTAAGTAAATATATGTCAGATAGGGATAATAATAACCTGGTTATTATTATTAGCTTATTTCTATGGTTGTTTATTAACTCTCATTTATTTACTCTTATTAATTGAAAAAACATTCAGTTCAAAATATAAACATTCAATTCAATGAATTTGAGTGTTTATATGAATAAATTCACATCTACAAGAACAAAAAAGAACGTTTTATTAAAATGAATATATCATTTAGGCGCATTAATGAACAAATACGAACAGATGGATTCGTTATCGATGCATTTAAACCCCAAAATAATAATAATTAATAACGAATATAGATGAGTATTCACTTTAATTAAATTTACCGCAGAAAATTCCACACAATCTATAATTTATTGACTGGGATAACTTTTTTCACCCCTTTCAAATTATTCGCTTGCTTCATTATCATAATGGATCTTTTATTTATTGATTCTATCTTTGAGCAACTCATACACAGATTTCTTTTGTGTAAAAAAAATATTTTTACTAATTGCTTTGAAAATATAATACATTTCTATAAAGCAAACGTTAAAAAATTGCTATATATTAAATTATTTATAAGTAAGAAAAACGTTATAAAAAGGGTTATTTTGATTTATTTTTTTTGGTTGAAAATAAGTATTTGATGAAAGCAATTGATATGATATGATCTGATTTTCCACCCCTCCGTTTTGATAGGTATTATCTGTACAGTATCTACGTTATGTCGTTGCTATCAATATATATGGTATCATTCAGGATCAGACAGTGTATATCTGAAGTTGGTAGTAGCTTCATCGTTTTGCGTGAGTGTTCCGACGATGTGTGATGTCTTTAAGGACCAACGCTCATCGAAAGACCCTTCAGGTCTTCAATTTAATCATCAACGTGTTTATTGACGTAGAAAAATTCGAGAGAAATTCAATTGTTTGCTCTTGTGATGAATTGTCTTTATGCTCTGCTGTTTTTCGTTATTTGTGGTGTTCTGAAGGCTTCGGAGGATTGTGGAACATTCCCCACAAAAAGCTGTAGGTTAGAAGAAGATAATCATTCAAACCAGTGCTGGCTAAATTGTACATTGCAAGAATGTACTGTAAATGTTGCAGTTATACTACCAAACATCACGACTTACATAGTGAATTTAGAGGACGTAAGTTTATTTCTTTTGCAAAAGAAAAAGAATTCTCCGGACAATAGTAAATGAATTCTAAAAACTTAAACACTTTACAATTTTAATGTACATAATACTTACTTCATAAGTGTTTTTATCTACGGTTACATTTTTTTATCTATTAGGTGTTTTAGTATTAACTAATTTCAAGCTATTATATATTTATAATACAACTCGATATTTTTACTTTCTGTAATTATTTACAAATATCTTACGTCACTTGTGTACATAAAACTGAACACCTAAACTAAAATCAAAGATGGATTTTGTGTATTTATCTGGTATATTAATAGTTTTCTGTTTTATTTCAAACTTAAAGTTACGGACTCTACTTTTTCTGCTACCTCGAAATTATTTCATATCAACAATCAAAAATGTTTTTTCATTTATATAAAACATTAACCTAATGTTTGTATGTAAGCATTAACAAAATAATTATTTGCAGGGTACAGAAGAACTAAGAAAAGCAGTAACTTACATACACGACAATGAGATTTTACCAAGGACCGTTAAATTTGAAATTGAATCTAACCTGTACGATGATAGATGTCAACAAGAATACGCAACAACAGCAACTTTAGACGTTTATAAAGACTGCGTCCACGTGATTTTTGGTCCAGTTTGTGATTATTGTTTGGGTAAGACAGTTTTGTTTTAGAGCGTTGCGCATGCGTACTGTGTGGTGTGATCCAAAAATAGACGTAAAGGAACGATGTAGATCTCGAACGCACGCGCGGAATACAATAACGTCTAAAAATAAACTAAAACGATAAATGTATGAAGTAATTAATAATCTGATGTTAGAGTTTATCTGTTGTCGATATATTATGTGGAAACAATGAAAAATCAGGTTGAGCAAACAAGAAATATATTAATTGCCAGAAACTGTACATTAATTTTATCAATAATCCGCAATTCAAACAGCACTTGTGTTTATAGTTAGTCAAATATTGACTAGACAATGCATTGTCGGGCTAAAATGAACCTTATCGTATTTACCTCGCGAAAGGAGTGCAAAAAACGACGCTATTCACTCGATTTATTTGTTTTGAGTGATTTTCAATCACACGGTTGCCTACAAACATTATCTCTATCGATAAATATCTTTCTATTATTAGAAACTGATAAGGTCTTAAAAATTGTACGTTATTTTTTTCACGCTTCAGATCAATGGATTCCTATATAGAAATAGAATTTATTTTTATCGTTAAAACCTTTTTAATAATAATGGGTGCGGTGCAAGGTGCAAATATATTTAACGATAACAATTATTATTTTTATAAAGAAAATATATCGCTTTAATATAGCAATCGATTCCATTAAAATCTTTTATACCCCCAAATGTTGAAGCAATATTTTTAGGTACTGTTGGAAGTGTTACAAAGTATTTGGGACATTATGGAACACCTACTATAGCACCTGGAGGATTTGCTTCACATTTTGCAGCACCAAAAACGAATTGTTCCGATGAATTTTATATGTTAGCTAATACTGGAGCACTAGATCACACTACATTAACCAAATTTTTCGTGGAATTGTTATTACAGTAAGTCAAATTTAGGTGCTGTTAATTCTGCCCTTGTTGACGTTTTTTCCTTCGACCCTGTCATCATTTCCTCTACTGTTTCGTTTCTTTTTCCTTACCTCTACCACCTTCATTTTAATAAGGAGCACAACTAAAATTTGGCCAAGTTTTAAATAATTATATCTTCCTTCCCGTCGACGTATTGCACAAAGTCTGTTTACTGCTACCTCAATTGTTCTGCATTTCAAACTTTCTGGATATTTGATTCCTAGTATTGCATTGACGTCTTCGACAATGTCATCCGAACTGTCGGCGAGAAAATATTTCCCACGTTCAATTATTAAACACCAAATGTATTTTCTTTTTTTACTTTTGTCAGGCGTAGTAGCTATCTAGTGTAACGACAAAAAAACGGTCGTAAACTTGGCGGTCGGGCGAATTTTCCCGACCGCCAAGATGAATTTCCCATCAGGTTTATCAGAGCTATTGGATTAGCGAAAACAAAACAGGTTGTTCCATTTAAACAAACACTACTTTCATATTTTTCCGAACATCTTGTATGTACGAAAGTGATCTGGAAATATGTACTGTATGACTCCTCATCGTATGCTGTATAAAAAAAAACAGAAAACGTGTGGCAGGACCAGCCATTTTTTAAAAATATTGAAAGGTTGTCAAAATTTCGAATAATGATTAATTAAAAAATAATAATTCGAATAATTAAAAAATAAATATTAAAAAATAATGGCAGGTATTTTTCAAGGCAATGATAATTTGGAACAATATTCAGAATAATACAGAACACTAAAAAAGTGATTTTTGAAAAATAGGGATCCAATATCAAATTTCGTTTTTGATTTTTTATAATTTTCTACTAATAATACTTCGAACAACTTGGCAAAATGTTTGGAATTCAAAAATTGGAAGAAATGGGAGCTCACTGCGGAAGCAATCTTATCTTATATTCTTAAACGCGCTAATCTTGTATGTATGTGTGTATGTATTCCCCAGATTGAGAAGACTTTAAGTTGCCGGCTGATATTTGCAGGATTTCAATAATCCGGTGCCAGGAATCGATTGAGATATGTCTCGACTTTCACTAAAATCATTTTATATCGTAAACAAATAAAATTGTGAGGAAAACACATGGAAAACATCGATACAGAACTGCTGGCGAGATCTATCGGCGGGTAGCGAAACAGTCTTAAAAAATCGTGCCACATGGAAACAATAAAGTGTTTTTTGTGTTTACCCGCGGGAAATTGATTGAGATAGGTGCCGACTATCAAAAAAAATCGTTTTAAGATTTAAAAAATGAGTTGCTTATTATAAGTTGCGGATATAATACGGAGCGTTCGTATGCTGGTCGAACGGAACTAGCTCGGTCTGTTAGTTTTACATTTCACCACACGATGGCGATACAAAAGCTAAGAAACCGGCAAGTTCTGTTAGGGGTGGGAAACAATGTTTTTGTTGTGTTTTTATCCCCCGAGCGAGCTCAGTCTTCCAGGTACCAAGTAATGAACTAATGAGTATATTTGAATCAGAACACTCATATGACAGGTATTTTTATGTACAACACGCTATTGAAAAGAAATACACCACATGTATTTCATATTATGACACATTAAAGAATTTTAATGTCATAATGAATTTTAAAGAATATTAATTCTCGTGATTAAGAATATTTTGCATGAGGACTGCTCGAAAATAGTTCTTAAAGTTTAATGAATTTTTGGACATTTTAAGTAAGAAAAATCGACATTAACTTTAAACTTAAGCTCTTATTTTGCGCAGATTTCTAAAGTTAACATATAAAAAGTAGTACCTGAAAGACCGAGCTCGCCCGGGGGATAAAAACACCAAATAACATTGTATCCTACCCCTATCAGAGCTTGACTTTTGTCAGACGTAGCTATCTAGTGTAACGACAAAAAAAAAACGGTCGTAAACTTGGCGGTCGGGCGAACTTTCTATAAGTCTACGAATTAAAAGACGAAACGTCGCATATATGTTAGTCAAACGTGGCTTGAGGCACTCTCCATGCCAAATCCAAAAAAGTATGTCTAGTATTACAATTTCAAGTAATTTTGATGATTGTAACAGATGCTATAACTTTAGAAAAAGCCCCCCTTAACATCATACCGCTAGTTTTTCATACATATACTACGAATCAGGTTTATCAGAGCTATTGGATTAGCGAAAACAAAACAGGTTGTTCCATTTAAACAAACACTAGTTTCATATTTTTCCGAACATCTTGTATGTACGAAAGTGATCTGGAAATATATACTTTATGACTCCTCATAGTATGCTGTATATAAAAAAACAGAAAATGTGTGGCAGGAGCAGTCATTTTTTAAAAATATTGTAAGGTTGTCAAAATTTCGAATAATAATTAATTAAAAAATAATAATTCGAATAATTAAAAAATATATATTAAAAAATAATGGCAGGTATTTTTCAAGGCAATGATAATTTGGAGCAATATTCAGAATAATACAGAACACTAAAAAAGTGATTTCTGAAAAATAGGGATCCAATTCCAAATTTCGTTTTTGATTTTTTATAATTTTCTACTAATAATACGTCGAACAACTTGGCAAAATGTTTGGAATTCAAAAATTGGAAGAAATGGGGGCTCACTGCGGAAGCAATCTTATCTTATATTCTTAAACGCGCTAATCTTGTATGTATGTGTGTATGTTTTCCGCAGATTGAGAAGACTTTAAGTTGCCGGCCGATATTTGCAGGATTTCAATAATCCGGTGCCAGGAATCGATTGAGATATGTCCCGACTTTCACTAAAATAATTTTATATCGTAAACAAATAAAATTGTGAGGAAAACACATGGAAAACATCGATACAGAACTGCTGGCGGGATCTATCGGCGGGCAGCGAAACAGTCTTAAAAAAGCGTGCCACATGGAAACAATAAAGTGTTTTTTTTGTGTTTACTCGCGGGAAATTGATTGAGATAGGTGCCCACCTTAAAAAAATCGTTTTAAGATATAAAAAATGAGTCGCTTATTATAGGTTGCGGATATAATAGGGAGCGTTTGTATGCTGGTCTAACGGAACTAGCTCGGTCGGTTAGTTTTATATTTCACCACACGATGGCGATACCAAAACTAAGAAACGGGCAAGTTCTGTTAGGGGTGGGAAACAATTTTGTTTGTGTTTTTATCCCCCGACCGAGCTCAGTCTTCCAGGTACCAAGTAATGAACTATGGAGTATATTTGAATCATAACACTCACATGAAAGGTATTTGCTATAATAAGCTATGAAACAAAAGAAACGTATGGTGTTTCCATATAATGTGTCCAATTACTTTGTAATATCTATTAGTTCTCTTCAGAGGCATCAATAAATTGGGATGCAAAATTTTTTCTTTTAAATTCAGGCATATATGTATGTATGCATGTATGTATGTATGTATGTATGTATGCAGGTTTATGGTATGTCCACCACAGGTACCATCATAAAAAAAGTCCATAAAATCCATGTCGCACTATAAAATGTGGATCATTGAAAATTGTTTCAGCTAGTGTTGGACGAGTTGCAAAATTTTTGGGACATTATGGAACCCCCGTCGTAACACCTGGAGGATTTGTATTTGATTTCACAGGCCCAAAAACCGAATGTTCACACGAATTCTACATGTTAGCTAATTCTGGAACCGTAGATCACAGCACATTATCAAAATTCTTTCAGGAGTTGTTGTTACAGTAAGCCAATTTTGATTGTTTTAAATTTTCGTCCTTCTTGTCCTGCAACATCCGTCTCCTTTTTTCTGAATGTTAACGTCTTTCTGTTGTGATTTTTTTAAAAAATTTATAATATAATTTTACAAATAGGTATGGCTGGAGAACTGTTGGTTTGATGTACGAAAAATCAGATTTCAGTGAGGTTGGCGGTGATAATATGTGTCAACTTTTCATGATGAGCGTCGTAGAGAACTTGAAGGCATTAGACGAACCGGTAGCTTATAATGATGGAGATTTAAAATTATTACGATTGGACTATAAAACGTTTCTTGAAAAAGAAATTGGTGTAAAATTTGGACGTAAGTTTTTATTATATACATTTGCAGTCGAAAAATGTAATTCTTACATTTTTTTTTAGTAATTCTAATCTGCGCTAATCATAGTAATACCAGAAAAATGGTATTAGAAGCGGAAAAACTTAATATGATGGAACGAGGAGAATACGTATTCTTTAATTTTGATTTTTATAATAAGTAAGTCATTGTATGGACTCTAATAGAGTTATAATTAGTTTCTTTTAGTGCACCTGATCCTTCTAGACCTTGGTACGACCCTGAAGATACGTTAGAAAATAACAACAGAGTAAAAAAAGGCTATGGATCTGTTTTTACGTTCACACCTTATTCTCAAGCAGTTTTCGAAGAAAGTGAAGAATCAGAAAATAGAGGAACATTTTTACTGGACGGAATGTACGATGGGATGCTCATGTATGCACACACATTAAGAGATATGTTGGAAAAGCAACGTTCTTCCAACGACGATACATTTATTCAAGGAAATCAGGTGTTTGGTAATATGATGGGTAGAGAATTTCAAGGTACCTAAAAATTTTGAATGCATAGAAACTTTCACATCAGTACCTGTTTAGGTAAAGCAAACGAGACGATAACCATAAACTGCAACGCACAAAGAGTTGGCAAGTATGCCATGGTTCAATATGACAGTTCAGGAACGCCTAAAATTGTTGCGGAATATTCTACTGGAGGCACATTTTTACCTATTGACGATATTATATGGCCTAGTGGAAACATACCTTTAGAAACACCGACTTGTGGATACGACAATTCAAAATGTCCATGTAAATAATTTATTTAATTTACTCATTATAGTACACAGTTTGCTACAGAAATGAAAGAAACAAATGAAATGGATTGGTAGTTAAATTTTCACATTAACCAATAACTAAGTATCTCTGCCATAGCTCCTTTATGAAGTATTTTAGGACATAATACGGTTATGTTATTTGAATTTAACAAAATTCAAATGACATAACCGCCATTTTATGACCGCCGGGTATTGGTTGCATCAGCGCCCTCTAGATGTACTATTTTTAAAATTCAATTGTTTGTAACTATTCCTCTTGGAAATGAAAAACGTATCTCGTTAGTTTCTTTAATATTTCAGCTATGGTGTTTCTAAAACGTCCCATTTCTATAACAAACATATTAGAATTAAGCAGTGATGTAAATAATTGTTCTTGTTTTCAATTTCCAGCTGAAATAAACGTGTGGTTGATAGTCATTAGCATATTTTTAGGCTTAGCTCTGGTTATATTTACGATTTATCTCTACAGGTAAGAATTGTTTTAGTAATTTTTGGGGTCTTTCTTTGATTTCTACGGTTAATTTTTTGCAAAATGACATATAACCTCACTTTTTTTTCATTTTTAGACACTATAAATTAGAGTCGGAATTAGCAATGATGTCTTGGAAAGTGAGTTGGGATGACGTCATATGGTTCCCAATGGGAAAAACTCGTTCTAGCTTGCATTCTACTGGTTCACTGAACAAATATGGCAGCCAAATAAGTATCCCTCAAATAGATCACGACGGCTTCAGTATGGCAGGCGATATTCAAATGTATGCTACAGTGGCAGTGTTCAAAGGGGTACGCGTGGCAATCAAAAGAATCAAAGACGTCAAAATCGAACTAAACAGGTCCCAGTTGTTGCATTTAAAGTGCATGAAAGACATGTCCCATAACCACATCGTCAAGTTTTATGGTTTATGCTTGGAATCACCCCATACCTGCACGTTAACCGAATACTGTCCAAGAGGTAGTTTGCAGGACATTTTGGAAAACGAAAAAGTTAATCTGGACATGGTTTTCCGGATGTCTTTGATCCACGACATCGTAAAAGGGATGCAGTATCTCCATCAGAGTGACGTCAAAACTCACGGCGCTTTGAAATCTTCAAACTGCGTTGTCGACAGTAGGTTTGTGTTGAAAATCACCGACTTCGGACTTCACTTCTTAACTAGATACACCGATGAGTCATTCACCGAAGATTCGCACTCATATTGGCAAAGTAAGTCTTAATGACGTTGGAAGTTTACCTTTAAAATATGCCAAAATTTTTTTTATTTCCAGGACAACTTTGGACTGCCCCCGAACTACTAAGGATATCTAATCCCCCAAAAGGTGGGACACAGAAGGGGGACGTTTATTCGTTTGCGATAATAGTGCATGAAATTCTTACGAGAGAAGGGGTTTTCTTCTTAGGACATAACAATATAATGTCTCCGCAAAGTAAGTAACTTTTTAGATACTAATTGAGCATGCGCAATTCAATTCTTAAACGAATATGGCTCTTACTTTAAACTGACTACATAATTTCATTTCACACAATAATTACTTTTATAAAGCGAAGTGTGTGTTCTAGCCGACCTTTGACATTTCAATATAAATTAAAACGACGTTGATATTCAACTAATTGGAAAATGTATTTTAGTATTTTAAAAGTTTACGGGCATGCGCGATGAAAACTGTTAAAGAAAATAGTTCTTACGAAATCAATCATCAAAATTTTAACAACACCCGCTTCTTCTCAAAGAAAATTTAATTTCTGTTTTCATCTAGGTTATGTTTACTAATAGTTTACCGATTTTGATGGAACAAAAACTGGTTTAATTGCAAAATCTTGAGGTAATGAGTGTAAAGGTCAATAGTTTCTGTACCGTCTCCTTACTTGGTGTAAAACTAGGTCTAAAAAAGACGAAAAGAGTGTTCCCTTCATAGCTGTGGAGCCAGCGCAGTCCCATCGATTTCTGGCTAGAATTCGTAGAGACTTCGAATCTGTAGTCAGTATCCCTCATGCAGCCATGAGGGAACCACGTTGAATTCTACCGTGACTGCTTTACGACGTGTGTTTTTCGAGTGGTGATGGCAGCTAGTGCCATGTCTTTAACTCTTCCCAGCAGTTCTTCTCCTGGTAAGGAAGTAGGCACCTCCACCAGTCCTAGAAGAGCTGTCAGCCCTCTTCTTGAAGTTAGGAGACCGCATTGTACTCTCAACTGTGACAACTGCAACGCTATACTAGAGGACCGCTTCAAACATTTAAGTAATGGACTAGAATTTATATCTCGGCATGTTTTATTTAGTTTATTAGTTGTTTAAGGAATGCATAATAAATCGCATGTTTCCATTGGTTTGGAAAGGTATTTATCCGCGTTAAACTATTATAAAGTCCACGCAACTTAACTTTGACATTAAAAAGCCGTAATACTACCATTTGGCCATAAATTTCAGTAGGTATCGTTAAAAGAAACTGCAACCCTCAGCTAATGGCTGCGAAATAAAGATTACGAAATGGTTTGTGCATTAAAATCGAAGGGTTATAACATAATTCGAACGCACAAGCACGTATTTAAGTTTAAAATATGTTATGATGTAATACAACCGGATTGCGCCTGCGTATTACATATTGACGCGTGCGCAACGTTCATTAGTTATTTAATCCTTTGCTTTCAGAAATTGTAGAAGGTGTAAAAAATGGAGTGGAAGGGTCATCTCAGCCACTAAGACCACTGATTGTAGATAACACATGTGACGACGAAGTATCCACCTTAATGAGAAGATGTTGGGCAGAAGATTCTGCTGACAGACCCGATTTTACAGCGCTCAAGAACACAGTGAGAAAGCTAAATAAGTAAGTGTTTAGCACAGATATTGGAACAAACAAGCCCCGACACTAAACTTTACTTTAATATCGTAAACTGCCACTCTTAACAATCAATTTCGCCGTGAACGATTTTCAGCGCAAAAATCGAAGATTCGCTATTAGGTCGAAAATAACACTTCCGAATGACGTAAAAAAAAATGATGAAAATCCACTCTTATTTACAAGTCCATAAAATTAACCGCGTAATTTTCAGTTCCTCCTTTAAGCTCCCATCTCAACCTAGCCCTTTAAAATCAATATCCATTTAATCTCGAGGCTTTAAAGTACTAACCAAGTTCTCAACACTGCACGCAACATTTAACTATGTTATTTGCGTGTGCAATCAATTATTTTTTTTTTCGCATTTCTTCAAAACTATTTAATTACTTGGTTTTCGTTTTCAGCTTGAACGTTTCATTGAAAACTTTCACATAATTTTACATCGTAATCGAAGATAGACCTCATTTCGTTTACATGTGTTGCTAGTGCCGCACTATTCGGTTTCGCATTCACATCGCAGCGGTGTTAATTCTTACAAGGGAACACAGGCAAGTGAGGCAAACGATTAAACTATCGTCAGAGCCGATAGCAGAGTTCTGTATCGATGTTTCCCACGTGCTTTTCTCACAATTTATTTATTTACGATATAAAATGAATTTAGTGAGAGTCGAGACATATCTCAATAGATTTCTGGCACCGGATTATCGATATCT
>JAWQRJ010002320.1:0-13745 GCA_033557515.1 Diorygopyx duplodentatus | reverse complement strand
TGTCGACTTCTGCACGGTCCCTCTTCTAATGTCTAACTTTATCTTTCTTGAATTTTATACCTGCAGGTTCCTGTGTTAGTAAAATAATTTGGACCAATAGATTATATAGACTTCTCGCCTGTCGAACCGTACCATTTTGCTATAACCTGCTCGTTTATAACCCGATAACGAAGTTCGTCGTGAAAAACCTGTCGCGGTTCAGGGAGAACACGCACGGGGCCTCGTTCCGTTCGGACGGTAAATGGATATGCGTGGGCGGCGATGAAGGGGCCATCAAACTGATCGGTAGGCCCCGAAAAAGTATGCTAGTTTCTTTTTACACGAGAGAAAGTAAAAACAAACAACCCTACGTGACAACTCATTTATTATTCACACTTGAAATTAATTCATTGTTATTTTTTTCTGTATTTTTGCGATATTTTCTATTTTTTTCCTGTGATTCTTTTAAATAGATTAGCTTGACAAAACTCAAACAACTGTGGGTTCGCTGAACAACAATTCGCAGGGATTTAAGACAGTTCGAACTCTGAGCGATTTTCGAAGGTTTTGAAAATCATCTCGTGCAGTCTCCGTCTCAGATTGTCTCCCTCTTTTTAACGATCTCCTTCGTTTCTTTCTTTCGCCCCTTTCGTCAGCCGCGACCGCTGGCGCTTTCTCATGACCTTTGGTAACAAATTTGACGTTTCCAGAAAGCGCCGGCATCGACTGATTAGGCTTCTTCTCTTCCCGAAACCCTATGCGGCAACAATGATTTTCAGTCTTCGAGAACAAACAGGTGGTGTCGTTCAGCTCCTTCAACTTCCCCGCAGCTTCCGTCCTATCTTCATCGCCTGTTATCGCCGATAAATTATTACTGATTATGTCCAAGGTTTCCAGGACGCTTTTAAGTATTTCCGATTCTTTTTCGTCCGCGTCTTCCGCGTTTTTCGTCTCTTTCGCTTCCCTTAGCCAAGGCATCGATTTCTTCGCGATCAGATCCATCGATCTGCACTTCGAGAGGCGTCGACGCGAATTGAAACGTTCGAATTTGGTTGGTGCTCGCAGTTTCGACTCCCACGTTTTGCAATTTGAAACATTCTGCTTGGTTGCCATCTTTGCTGCTTTCTTCTAGTTGTCACGTGTATATTTGAGTTGGAAAAGCGGAAATTTTGATGGAAACGTCACTCAAGTTGGATTAGAAGTTTTTTAAACTTCAGAAACTCATATCCCTGTCAGCTACCCTAAAATTGCTCGCGATGTCATAATTTCTTGAGACGGTACGAAATGCAATATAAATGAAACTCGGAGAACGTCTAGCTGGTAAACATGTGTGTAATTTTCCACAAGGAACTATGTTATACCGTAATCAAAAGTTCGACAACAGAATCTTTAATGTCTCATCTGATTATCTGCTTGCTAATATACCACAAGAAATTACCATATATCGCAATGAGAAATTCATAAAATCAAGTATAGATACTTCATCGTCGATGGCAAAGAAAGCTAACAACTCCAATTGCATTGCTCAGGCACCACAGAATCTGCTGGTGTGCAAATCTTTGTTGGGAATCTTTGAATCGAAAAAGCTGCATTCGGTGTCAGAGTTCCTCCAGCAACTGAAGGTTAAGCTAGAAAACGACTTGAAGAACGACGAAGACTTGAACGTCTTAGAAACGGTATCCAACATGATCAATGGCATTTTAGAGAATAACACTTTAAGTAAAGAGAAAAAGATGATTGTCACCAGCATTGCTGATACCTTAGAAGACATCAGTGAAAGCGTATTGTCGATGACCAGCGGTACTTGGAATTCGGTGCAAACAATTAAGCCGTGGACAGAAGGAAATACAGCTTCCAAACTGATATCGGAGATCGAAAGGAGAATTTATAATTGCCGCGAAATCACAAATAAAATTTATGCGGACCCCGTGACGACAAGCAGCGGCAGTTCAACGTACTCTGATAAATCATTTCTTAGGCAATTGGGTCATTTGCACACACTGTTAAAAGGTATCATCGGTAAGTTGGAGGAGAAATTGAAAAATAAGTTCAGAAAAAGGAAGAGAAAGACTATCGAAGAATTAAAACTGTAATGAAGATTTGAGAATGTTCAACAGCTATTTAATGTTTGATTAAAAATAAATGACAACAAAAAACAGGTTTTTCAACTCAATAGTAGAATTGTTTTTAATGTTTAAGTGTTTATTTTTGATATTTACTATTTTTCTTCTCTCGTTTATTTCTTTTGAAGCTTTCATGTTAATAACTATTCCGAATAGATTATTTATTTTCATGAATAAAAATATAGATGGAAGTAAATAAATGCAATTATTAACATTCCTTAATTGACAATTTGAAGGATATAAAAGATTTCGGTGAAAGAATTGTTTTTAGAAAATTCTTTTTGAATACATACAAATAAAACCACAATTTGTTGTAGTTTCTTTGTTTATTACATATTAGCTCTTGTAAAATTGTCTGTTACCATGTCGTTTGTTAGTTGTTTAAACTGATCGAATGTACAAAAAGGATTTGACAATCCTGGTATGGTGAGTTCTTTCGGAGAGTCGTTTTCCTTAGATCTGTACACAATCTTAATACCGTAAACGTCACCAACTTTATGAACTTCCAAGACAACAGTGGCACAAAAATCCGGATGGTGTATTTGAAAAACATTTAGAACTCTCAAGAATAAGCCAACGGTAAAATCGTGACCGGAGTACATGTGGATTTTACATTTCGACCTTCCGTTAATTTTCTGTTCGGTATCTTGAATTATTTTCTCAAATAATTTACCTAAAAACAAACAATTTAAAATAACACCGAAAGCAAATTAATTATTATTTACTATTTACCAATTACCAATGATTTTAAACCGGCATCTGACGCTAGGATATCAAATTCCTTCATCGCTACTTCCTCTATCGGAAATGGCCAAACCGATTTAGTCCAATGCGGTAATTCCAAACCCATCGCTTCCTAAATAAAACTTACGATAACGACGTTTTATAATACCCCTTTTAATTAGGTACCTGTGTTCCTAATGTGCAAGCTATGGCGAACATAACTCTGGGATTCACAATTTTAACGCTGCACTTTTCCTCGACAAATTTAATAACATCCTGGTATTGTGTCAATACCTTAGCCCCGTTTAACCGTACTTGCTTGTCATATTCCTCGAGGGCCTTTTTGTTATGCATGAACGCTAAAAATATCTAAATTTAGGCATAAGATTAATTTTCAATCGAAGGCCACTAACATTATCTCGATCCTTCGGAGGGGTGGTATAAGGAATCGGCTGCCACTTAACCTCTTCGTGCCAGACTTGATGGTATTTCGGAGGGTACAGCGCCGCCAAAACTAGCTGCAGAGTCATTTTAGTCCGGTCGAATTCCGAGGCCAAAGCATCGACATAGCCCGGCATGTAAATGTTCCCGAGAAACGACCCGTAGCGTTTACGAAAAAACTCACCTAGCTTATAAGCCCTGCGTTTCCCAGCCTTTATATAAGTGAATTTGTTAGTTATCCCGTTAATTGATTAAAACGTTAAAATTACCTACATTTGTAAGTTGTCCGTGTCCGTACGGATAATAATCGTGGTTCCGATAAGGATCGCTGGGATACGACGACGACAAATCGGGCGTTCGATCGCCGTGTCGAAATATCTTAAATTTTCTCTTAAAACTATATATTGGATTTTAAAGTGTACTTACGGTGTGCAAAAGTATCAGTGAGTTGTGGTCGGTGTGAAATCGTCTTTTTAAGATGTTCGTGATCCGTAATATTTGCGAAAACGTTAACTTACTGAGCATTTTGATAAGATTTTCTTAGTCATTAAAACAAATAATTTATCTCTAATCCTAACCTATCGTAAAGAATTTGACAATTCTCATCCGACTTTTCAAGTTTTCAGTGTTACCAAAACAAGGATTTTTAGGGAATTTTATTAATTGCGCTTTTTCGATATATTCAAAAAATGGCGGGAATTTTTAAATTCGAGATGAATTTAAATGTATCTAAATTGTAAAGATATTTAACAGGAATAAAAAGTCAAAAAAGCGTAATAAAGTATTGACTTTAGTGAAAATTGAATTTCGAGAGTGGATTAAATTATCTTTAGCTCAGTGAAAGTATAAATAAAAGACGTTATTATAATAGAAAATGTATGTATTTTTTTTAAACCGTATATTACAGATTACAACACATTTTTTTTTTTACTTTTAGTATTCACATTATTCGGGCCACTGCTGAAAAACCAGTGAGAATATAGTACACATGTACAAGCCACTTGCACGACAAACATGATTGGTCAAAGAACTTTTCATTCAGATTTCGAACATCTGACAGAGAACGATATAAATATATTATAATGAGGGTCTATCATACAAATATCAATAAATCGAAAAGTACGTATCGCCATCTGTGTATATGTGAGCGAACTATAATACAATCAATTTATTCACATAACACGGCGTAATAAATGTCAATAATATGAAAATATAAAATGCTCGTTTTGTTTCTTGCTTTCATAATAAATAATTCTAATTCCATTGTTGCTGATACTTCTGTTCTTTCGTCAATTAAAATCTGAGTAGAGTCTTTTATAAATTAGTACAATGGTAAAATTAGTAGAAATGCACGTTAACTTTTATCACAATCGCCTGAATATCAATTGGCAATACTGATTTTGTTCCAAAAAAGTAAAATTGCAACGTTTAGAAAAATAGTGAGTTTTCTTCACGACAAAGACCGCATTTACACTCGAGACAATCTCTAAACGAAACGTCCTACTATTTTACAACGTCCAAAATGTAACGTCCCAAATGGTTTTTATCTTGGCTACAAAATTTACAAAAATAGTGTACAAAGTGTATTTGCACAAACGAAAGTTTGGACTTGAGACGTGAGTTCGTGGAATTTTTACGTACACGAAAACCAACAATGTAACTGATTTATCCTAAAAACAACTTGAACACATTTTTTATTACAATATTTTACAAGTACAAGATTCATTTTGTTTAAACCTTATCGATTACTTAAAAAGAAAATTAGAGAGTCACTTGGAAAATGTAAAAATTCTAAAAAGTAGTAACGCAGTAATAGTAACAAACGTAGTTATACACGATGTGTATATTTGTCAAAAATATAGATAATCTAATATTATGAAACGAGCTAAATTGTATATATACTTAGTGTGGGTGATATTTGCAGGATTTATCGAGTTTGATGAGACAAGTGTATAATAATTGCGAAACCCCTCCCCCCCTCCCCTGGCAGCATCTATGAGTGAGCACGGCGTCAGTATTATAATTAACAGCAGATAAAATAAACAAATCTATACCAATTTTCACTGAAATTTTTCAAAGTTTCCGAAGCTTCTGAATGATGTTTACTGTATTTAGCAAATAATCATATCATCTATACTTTTGACAAATCCTTCTTCATGTCCAGTATTTTAAAATCTCCAATAAACATTGTTCAAAAAGTTACAAAGGTTACACAATAAAAACAAAGATATAGTAATAATAGTAATTATAAATACAAATATAAACTAGATTTGACTTGTATTTCTTTGTAGCGCGCCATTTAAAGGTGCAAAGGATTCTAATTTTGTAAATGTCGAAACAGCCGACGTTCATTTTAACGCTTTTATTAGTTTCTCCCTTTGTTGTTCTTCGGTTATTGTTGTTTTTGTCCTATATAAAACTCGTATCGACTAGCAAATAAAAACCAAAAAGTTACAGAGCGCACTTTCAGAACTTTAAAATTAATTAATTACATCCTAATAATAACTTTTATAACACTTTTCTTCTTTTAGATTACCGTGTTCGTTTTTAAAACTGTTCACTTGTTCTCAATTGCTCTCACCCGTTTTAACCACAAAATTTTCCGTCACATCGTTTTTTTTTTTTTGGTTCAATTCTTACAAAAATACTTATTGTTTTTCGAGTTGATCACCGATATCTTGATTCTCTATAATCACAGTTAACTATGCACGTCCGCAGCGTACTTACACTTACTTTAAATTGTCGGCGCCGTTCGCGTCGCTGCCGTTCGCGTCGGCACGGCTCGCTGCCGGCCCCTCGAACCGGATCGTCATCAGCGGGTCCCCGTACTCGTACTCGGGCGGGGGCGAAGAGTGGCGCTGCGGCTTGGCCGGCGCGTCCGCTCCCTGCTGTCAGACCTTCTGCCGCATCTCGTAGGCGTTGCTGTAGGGGTGCGAGCGGCCTGCGCCGCCTGCCGGTGGCGCCGTCGCTAACGGGGAATAATCTGTTATGTTAGCGGTAAAGGGTGCGCGAAAGGCGAGCCTGCGCGCGCGCTTCAGAGGTTACCTTTCGGCGCGTAATACTGGCCTCGGCCCTCGCCGTACCCCTGCCGCGGACCGTGGCTGCCCGACGGCCTGCCCGACCGGACCGGGACGCTCCGTCCGGCCAACGATTGTCCGCGAGACGACGACGACGACGACGCCGGGTGACCGCCCGGATGACGCTAGAGGAAAAAATTTAATTTACAAACGCTCGATACGTCTCCGAGAGAACTTGCCATTCTCCGTAACGTGTTGATTGGTCGGCGCAGAGTTTCGCTGATCCTCCGCGCCGGAGGTTTCTTTGGATTCGACGACGGCGTGTGCACCGCACAGCATTTTATAAACAGCCCCATGAATATAATAAATCCGATACCCATCAGTACTACTGCCCACCAATATTCAGTGACCCACTGGCTCAATGTTAACAACGTGTCTTTGTTTAATAGTAGATTAACGAGTCTTACTAACGGGCCGTCAGCATCGACTGCCCTACACTTAAAGAACACATCACAGTAACCCTAGAATTAAAAAAAAAACAGATTTTCCAATTGTCGAATGCAATTATAGGTGACAGACTTAGAAAAGAAGTGAAACGCTCAATAAATTAAAGAAGGGTCTAACCTGAAAATTGTCGCACGGTGATCCGGGTCGCAGGCTTATGCCGCCCTTCGGCAGTCCCACTTGCTCGGCGAACTCGCTGGTGCTCCTGCAGATGTCGGTGCCGTTCTGGCACGCGAGCTCGCACAGCTTCCGCTTGTCGATGTTCGGCGTGTCGTGCGAGGTTATCGAGCACGGCTGCAGGTTCCACTCGAGGCAGATCGAGCCGCTGCACTCGCCCTTGATGCACAGCTGCGTGCCGTTGTTGCACCGGGTCTTGTCCGGCTTCGGCTGGGGCTGCGGGCAGTCGGCCGACTTGCCGTTGCACCGCGACGAGGCCGAACAGTCCGACTCGGGCTTGCAGACGTCCTGCTCCCAGGCCTCGACGTAACGGCACTCGTGGTTGCAGCAAGGGCCCTGACTCGGACTGGGAAATTCGGGAAAATTAATCGAATAAATCGAATTTTTTCGTCATTCGTACTGTTGATACAGAATCAGACCGAGTAGAAAAAAGAACCTATAGAACGACAAGAGGAAATGTCTTTTCTTTGTCAAATATTTTCACATTTCTGGAAATGTGAAATTTAGCAAATAACAATTTACATTGCTGTGAACATCAACATCATTAAATTTTTTAAATTAAGCTTGGTTTAGCTAGTTATGTCCCGTGAGAACCGCTGAGTTTGCTGCGTCCACTCATCCCATTCCGAGAAAAGACGACACTACAAGAAATTATAAATAAGAGTAGCGCACAAAAGAATTCATTCGATACTTGTACTTTGTACGTTTGCTATTGTAAAAATAAAAAAGGTTTACTTCAAATAAAAGAAGTTTTTAAAAACAATTGTTTCACTTCGTTAAACATATCTGGCGCAGTCACAGTAGGATCTGGTCCGAGCGTTTCATCGAGAATTCGTTTTTGGATATCAATCCTTAATTACCAATCGAACATCGATAAGAAGACGAAAAAAGAAGCAGAAATTACCAGGACAGAGAGAAAATATAGTTGGTTACGGTGGTTCTAGAACGAACCAGGCGGCTATATTCGCTGTATCTCTGTTCCGAGAATCTTCGATCGAGGTGAGCCATCCTTGCCCTTCCCTGAAACCCCTTAGCAAAATGTATTGAATCACTCTGAGAGTCAATGCATATGATTTCTTGGTTTACAAATTAAGTTGAACTGAAGGTAAACAGTTTATTAATGAATATAATATTCTGAAGCACTAGGTTAGGAGAACAGAACAGTTAAATTGAGATAAAACCTTAGATTTAAACCACCTATTTTTAATAATTGTTTATTACACTTAATCATGAGTCTGAATAACGTAAGTATCCCAGCTGAAAGACCTGCGAATTACCAATTATTAAGACTTTACATAGACACAATACCAAATTTCAATGGTAACGACGATTTAACTTTAGAAGTTTTCTTGGAACATTTTTCTTTGGACGCTCTTATCAACGCTTACAACAACACTTTAAATATCAATGACTCACTCAATAAATTTTAATCAGAGCAGTAATCAATAAACTTAATAGTAGAGCTTTAATGTTAGTAGGTAGCAGACCCGAAATTAGAAATTGGAATAATTTAAAAGCAATGCTGAGACTTAGTTTTGGAGATCAAAGAGATTTGGATTGTTTGGTACAGGAATTAATTGTTTTAAAACCTCACCAAAATAAGACGTTCTTTAGTTTCGGACAAAGAGTTCAGAAGTCTAGGAGTACTGTTGCTTCAAAATTAATGTCTACGAACATAACTGCAGAAGAATGAGTTTTTAAGATTAGAAATTATGATGATCTTTCACTTAAAACCTTTATTCGAGGCCTTTCTGGTAGAATCCAAGATATGATTAGGCTTAGAAACCCTACTAGTCTGGAAGCAGCAATTTCCCATGTAATTGAAAAAGAGAATTTTGCTCAAAATCAGAAACAAGCCAGCTACATGCAACAGAACTTTTTAAATAATAGACCACCGAATGCAAAACCGATTTCACACCCAAATTTTAAATATTATACACCCCAACAGAATCAAACTTCTAACTATGCTCATTTTCCGCAATATTTAACTCAACACCAAAATATGTTTAATAATCATCAATACACACTATATTTCAATTCACAAACAAATAATAGGCAATTTAGACCAAATCCACAACCCCAACACTTCTTAACAAATCTCTACAAGTCTTTGGGCCACCGCGTGATGTTTTTAAACCAACAGGTCAAATCCCGCAAAATAAACCGACACCCATGTCTATATCGACAAGGAATTCTCCCGTTCAATCTTTAATACCACGAAAATAGTTTAGATCGGAAGAGTTGCATAATATAGAAACAAATGACGATCAAGTTAATCAATGCGATATCGAATACGAAAATACTTACGAAAACTATCACGGTAATAACGCAGAATATTGTTTAAATACTCCCTACATTCCTGATGATAATATTAATAACCACACTTATCAGTTTGAAAGTACAGATGGCAATTTAAATGACCTATATGAAACAGAAATTCAGGAAATTCCCGAAAAGCAAAATTTTCACCTAGTTGAGAATTCAACACCTCCGACATAATTGTTCTTAACAATTTACATTCACAACAAAATCAACCACACATATTTCTGCCGGAATTTCTAGCCATATTTCTAATAGACACTGGTAGCAATCGTAGTTTAATAAGCAGTAATCTGGCGAATAAATATTTCAAACAATATATTAATAATGAAAATTTTAATATTCAAACATCCCCTAGTATAAGCCTTCACAATGAAGTTACTACAATTTCAATAGCCAATATATTTAAAGCGCCATATAAATTTAAATTCTTCATCTTCGATTTCAATGACAAATTCGACGGACTTATCGGCATGGATATAATACACCAATTGCAAGCTGCAGTCGACATAAAACGAAAACTTTTTGTAACCCCGTTGGTAGAGATTCCAATTTATTTCAACGATAACATTCGACAACCACAAAAAACAATATACGAATGAAATCATACAATAGTAATTACACCCAAAACACAAAAGTCATTAAACTTCCTATTTCGTATGAATCTGGATTGGGCATATTAAACCACACACATTTTGGAAACAACATTAATTCCCCAGAAGCAATAGTGAACATAAAAAACTATTTTGCATTCACAACAGTAAATAATGCTAACGAAAGACCGTTTAAACTCACAATTATGGAACCATTTGATATCGAACCTTTAGACGTAAATGAAGTTAACTTTGTAGAACAGCTAAATTCTACTCCCAAAGTAACTAGACAACAAGATCGCCTTTTAAAGGAAAACTTAAAAAATATCGAATTAAATAATTGTAATAAGGAAAAGAAAGAGGCATTGAAAAAATTATGTTTCGACAACAGAGATATTTTCCATTGCGAAGATGTTCCTTTAAGTTTCACTAACGAGATCACACACAAAATAAATTTAAACGACGAAACCCCAATATATACAAAATTATACAGATTCCCTGAAGTACACAAACAAGAGGTAAAATCCCAAATGAATAAAAGGTTGAAGCAAGGTATAATCCAACCCTCGACATCCGCTTGCAGTAGTCCCATTTGGGTAGTTCCCAAAAAATTAGATCAACCAGGAAAACAGAAATGGCGTATTGTAATCGGTTATGGGAAACTCAATGAAAAAACGGTAGACGATAAATACCCCTTACCTCAAATAACAGAGTTACTAGATAAACTAGGGCAAATTATTTCACCACCTTAGGTTTAGCTTCTGGTTTCCACCAAATAGAAGTAGATAAAAATGACATCCCGAAAACAGCATTTTCCACCTTAAATGGGAATTATGAATTTAAACGAATGCCATTCGGATTGAAGAACGCTCTATCGACATTTCAAAGAATGATGGACAACGTTTTACTAGGCTTGAAGAATGAAATCTGTATCGTCTATTTAGATGATATTTTGATTTTCAGTACGACCCTGCAAGAACACATGGTTCGTTTAAAAACCTTTTCGATAGACTAAGAAATGCAAACTTAAAAGTTCAATTAGACAAATCAAATTTCCTTCAAAAATCAATTGCTTATTTAGGACATATAATAACACCTCAAGGAGTAAAACCAAATCCTGAAAACATTAATGCTATTTTAAAATTTCCAATACCCAAATCATAAAAAGAAATAAAATCACTTTTAGGTCTATTAGGTTACTATAGACGCTTTATTAAAGACTTGGGCAAAAATTACCAAACCACTTACTTTATGTTTAATAATTCGTCCAGATATATCAAAATCTCACCGTCAAAATTTTGGAGCGAATGCATTACGTTCTCTTTATAAGAGAGAAAGTAAAAGAGAATGCGAGAATAAAACATGACAACACCTTTACCGAATGCTTTGAAAATTGTAAGTAAATACTGTGTAACGACCCCATACTACAATATCCTGATTTTAATAAGGAATTTATTTTAACAACAGACGCATCTGACATAGTGCTTGGTTCTATTCTTTCACAAGGCTGTCCCAGACAAGATAAGCCTATTGCGTATGCCTCACACACTTTAAACGCAACCGAACAAAAATACAGCACAATTGAAAAAGAATTACTCGCAATTGTGTGGGTATGCAAATATTTTCGGCCATATTTTTTCGGTCGAAAGTTCACTATATATACCGATCACAGACCTCTAACTTGGTTATTTAATATTAAAGAACCAAATTCTAATACGTACGTTGGCGATTAAAATTACAAGACTACGACTACAAAATAATTTGTAAAAAAGGAAAGTTCAATACCAATGCGGACGCTTTCTCCAGAATTCAATTAAATATTCACGAAACAGAATCGATCATTAATAACCCAGGAAACGTAAATGACGATATATTACAATTTCTGACAGATTCTCAATTAGACCCGAATTTACAAGAATTAACAGGTGTAGATTTACAAATATTAAACCCAGACGAAAACGATAATAACTCTGACGACCAAACACCCCATTCCTTATCAAAGGAAGTAATCAATAATGGCATCCCAATTCAAGAAGGAATTGTCAATTCAAGAGCCAATCAAATAATCGTCTTTGAAAGTAATTCTAATACACTTTCGGTTAAAAAAGAAAATTTTAATAATCTCAAGATATTAAATATAAAATTGCCACTTCGAAATAATGAAAAACTAATCATGGATTTCTTAAAAAACTATTTAAAACCAACAACCGCTTATCATATCTACTTCAGTAATTTAAATTTTATTCCTAACTTTACCAAAGTCTACTCGGAATATTTCGAGTACTAATATTCTAAAATTAATCCGTTGTACAAAATTGGTAAATAACGTGAAGAATATAGATGAACAGGTTATGCTCATAAAAAATCACCACGAAGGTAAAACCAACCATAGAGGAATAGAAGAAACCGTACATTATATAAAACGCAATTATTTCTGGCAAAAGATGAAAGACACAATAACAAATTACATAAATGCCTGTGACATATGTCAGAGTAAAGTACGCCCGAAAAAATCGTTATGTACCACTTATGTTAACAGAAACCCCATCTAAGCCATTTCAACTTCTTCACATGCATACATTTTTTTTATAGTTCGAAAACTTATCTAACTCTGGTTGAGGCATTTTCAAAACTTGCACAAGCAATTCCTATAGAAGGAAAAACAGCCATACATATTTGCGCGGCTCTTGTTAAACATTTTGCACGTTTTGGTGCACCCCAAAAATTTCTTGCACATAGTGGACGAATTCAATAACGAAACTGTTAGAGAACTTTTAAAATTACACAAAATTAAAATACATACAACTAGACCTGGTCACCACGAATCCAATAGCATTGTAGAAAGATTCCATTCGACTTTAATAGAACACTAGCAAGTACTACAAGAAACTCATCCCAATGGAACTGATTTAATAAATTATGCAGTTCTAGGTTAGAACAGTTCAATATATTGCTCGACTAACTTCACACCCTTTGAATTTGTATTTGGACATACCAATACTAGAAACCCCGAAGAAATCCTTACCTTAAAGGAAATGTTTACAGATTACATTCAAAATCATAAACAGAAAATAACTGGAGTTTATGAACAAGTAAAACAGAAAGTGCAGTCACATAAAGAAACAATTATAACAAAGGCAAACGTTAAAGGAAACGAGTTCAAACTAAATCAAAAGGTCTTTAAGAAAAATCCTTTAAATAGAAATAAAAATAAGAATAAATTTCTAGGTCCGTTTATCATTACTAATGTCCTTGAAAATAATAAAGTTGAAATTAAAGGTCCGAAAAATCGTACGCAAATAATTCATATTAAAGAACTGAGAAAACCTACTCTTTTCCGGGTACAAAATGAAGATAATTCTACCCTTAACGCTAATAACAACGATTGTGGCAGTACCTCAGGAACCCAAAGTAACAAAAATTAATAACACTCCAGGTACCCTTCGCTTTAAAATAGGTACGGCTCACATGTTTTTATACAAAGTGACATTAGACCCTATTGAAACAGCCATTAAATATCTAGAAACACTTACGAAAATTTTAAACCTTATACAGCCAAAACCAATCTTGTATACTTAAGTAGCCTACGGAATCATTATAATCATTTAAGACCTTTAATTGTGGAAATATCGCAAAAGGATGCTAACATTAATCATAACTATAGCTCACGCACAAAAAGAGGATTGATAAATTTAAGAGGTTCGATACAAAAATTCTTTTTCGGTACATTAGACGCTTCTGACGGCGATAAATATGATAAAGCAATATTAAGTCTTAAACAAAACCAAAACAAATTAATTTCTAGTATGAACACCCAAATTTCTTTATCTAAACAATTAATGGATAAATATTCAAGTGCACTAGAAACC
>JAWQRJ010002319.1:0-13747 GCA_033557515.1 Diorygopyx duplodentatus | reverse complement strand
ATACAGGGTATTAGAAATAAGCAAGTTGAGTACCACTTCCGGTATAACCGGAAGTGATCAAAAGTTGAAAATATTTTAGTTAAGACTGCCGTACCCAAAAACCAATAATCGCAAACTTTCAATGTTCTAATTTACCTGATTCTCCATATCTTTCTAATGAACGCTCATCGTGCCGGACCCTGTATTTATAATATCTTTTTAACTGATTACACAACGATTATAGTTTAGCATAGTTAAAAGTAATAATATTCCCTCTGTACTTTTTATGTTTAATTTCTACGATTGAAACGCAGTCTTGGTTGGTTTCATCACATGTCAGACGTCAAAACCATGCATGTCACGTCAAAAAAAACATGTCTTTTCGCTTGAATTTCAAAACGTCTTTACTACACATAAAACATCAAAATTGATATTTTCATTACGCGTCTAAAGTCGAGTTTTGCCTGTGAGTAACATGTAAGCCTCTAGTATCAATAAGATTACAAAAAGACGAAAATAGCTTTATCGTGAATGCACATAACCTCACTTACGTATCGACTATTTGTAAAGTGCTCTGAAAAAAAAGGTAATAATCGATTTTTCCTCGTTCAATTCCAACATTTAAATTTGTTTTTTTATAGAAGAATTTTTCCATAATGAAGACAGTTGAGATTAAGCAAGAGATACAGTATAAAATTATAAAATACGCAATACTAAGCAGGGTGCTTTTGATGCTTTTGCAGTACGTAGGAAACGTATCAATTCCGGATCACGATGCAAAAGTGTTTGTCTCACCGGTCCAAGGGGATTTTAACTTTTTGGACAACGCAATACATCATTTATTTGGTGGGTTTCTCCGATGGGACGCACAGTATTTTATGCATATAGCGAATTATGGATACACGTACGAAAATACTGTCGCATTTTTTCCGTTATATCCGTTAATATTGCGTTATATTTCTACGGGATTATTATACTTTTATAGCTTTATGAATATTTCGTCTATGTTATTGCTAACGTCTGTAATGTTCAATTTGTTTATTTTCGTGAAAACCGCTTTGGTATTATTTGAAATAACCGCCTTTGTTGAAAATCCAAAAGTTGTTTACACTGCAGTTATGGTTTTTTGCTTTAATCCCGCTTCCGTATTTTTCTCTGCGCCATATTCTGAATGTTTATTTGCTTATTTAACTTTTAAATCCATACTGGCATGTATAAAGTATATTAGAATGTATTCTAGGACAAATTTTACGTATGTTAATTCGGCTGGTATAAAATGCATTTTTTATATTTCGTTGTCGACTTGTACAAGATCAAACGGTGTTTTAAACGTAGGGTTTTTCGTTTATTGTTATATGTTCCTAGTAATACAGAATTTTAACAAACTTAAAAATTCGAATTTTGTAAAATATTTCTTTTTAATAACGTCACTACTGTTTCTGTTATTTTACGTCTCAGCTATGTTATTGCCGTTCACGTTGGTGCAAGTTTACGATTACATTAACTATTGTAAAACTTTCGAAAACAACGTACCAGAATTTCTTAAAAATATTGCCGAGAAAAATAATTTTATTCTGCCCGGTGAGTTTTCCGAACACAAACAATCTTGGTGCTACAATTCAATACCTTTGGCTTATGCGTACGTCCAAGAACATTATTGGAACATAGGTTTTTTAAAATATTTCCAGTTTAAACAGATACCAAATTTTTTACTTGCTGCCCCAGTTCTTTTTATAACAATTAGAAACTGTTACAAATTTATAAAACAGCATAAAACACATTGTTTCGATTTAGGCATATTTTCTAATAAATCCAAAACTACAGATATCGATTTAAAACAAAACATTAAATTCGCTTGCGTTGTTCATATTTTGATTTTAGCCGTGTTTTCTTTCTTTTGCATCAACGTGCAAGTAACAACCAGGCTTATTTTTTCCGCAACGCCCTGTATATATTGGTTCTGCGCCTCTTACTATGACAATATAAGAACGAAAAACTTGATTTTTCTGTACTGTATGACTTATTTCATTGTTGGCACGCTTATGTTTTGTAATTTTTTACCTTGGACTTAATAAATAGCTTGCGAAAATATCAAAAATTGATTTATTTTCTTACCACCAAACTTCCTGAACAATCGACCAATTCGAAACTTAGTACTGCCAACCTAGCCAGAAATCACCGCGAAATCCCTAGTTGTGATATACAAACCAAAATGTGCTTTGCCATAGAAAATCGGTGTTTATACCAATGAACTCCCAACGAAAGTAGCAGAAAGTGATATTTTACTCAATGAGGATGTCGGGTTAGTAACTGTAACCTCAAATTCGCCTGTTATTCATTTAATTTTCAGTCGGAAAGAAGTGAAAGCTGTGGTCATCTGATGACATTCCACAGGTAGTTCATCCCCACCACTAAAAAAACAATTGGCCAAATTTGCGTAGTACAAATTCGAATTTGCAAACTTCATGAATAAAACATTTTCACAGTACGAGGATAGAATAGAATAAGGCGCAGATAACGATTTAAAATGAAGGTTTTACTGAGAACGATGTTCCGAAACTTTGCTACGGTTGTGAATATCAAAATTAAAAATTTCGAGGAGATACCGGGGCCGGTTTCAGTACCAATTTTTGGAACTTTGTACCAGTATTTTCCGATAATAGGTAAAATATGCATTGTTTTTAAAATTTGCAATTTTTTGTTTTCCAAAATTTCACAAATTTTTTTAGGTAACTATAAATTTGATCGTTTACATCATAATGGGATGAAAAACTACAGAAAATATGGTCCTATCGTGCGAGAACGAATTGCTCCCGACTTTAATATCGTGTGGCTCTTTAACCCGGACGATATAGAAACCATGTTTCGGAACGAAGGAAAATTCCCGCAACGCAAAAGTCATTTAGCTTTAGAAAAATTTCGATTGGACAGACCGACTGTATATAATACAGGCGGATTATTACCAACGTAAGTTATTGCAAAATAAAAAGGAACTATTTTTGTTTTATTCAACCAATATGTATATTCAATAAGAATGAAAAAGACAGAAACTTTTACTTGCTTTATTAGATTTATATTTACGGTACCGGTTTCGGTTTTTGAGGTGTCCCAAATTCGATGCTCACCGTTGGTATCTTGGAAACGGTAAGCTACAGACTTGGTTAAATGGAACAATATGGGGGTGTTTATCTAAGCTGTTCAGACCCTTTTGAGAGATTCCATTTTACATTGTTCAAACTCAACTTTGTGTTTTTCAGAGATGAAACTTGCATTTCTTTATATATTATTTTACAGCAACACATTACCTGAAGTAGACTTTCTATTTTCTTTTTTAAACCCTATATTTAGGAATGGCGAAGATTGGTTAAGGTTACGAAGAATTTTTCAAAAAGGCCTCAGCAGCCCAAACGCAGTACAAAACTTCTTGCCCGCTTCAAATGAGGTTATCCAAGAATGGATCTTGTATTTGAAGTCGTTATCGAAGAAGGAAAACGTTGATTACCTTCCACAATTATCCAGATTATTTTTAGAGTGTAGGTGTTTTAAAAAAAACATTGAATGTATTGTTTTTTTTTAAATTGTTTTTTCTTTAATAGTGACTGGAGTAGCCGCTTTCGATATTCATTTAGAAAGTTTTTCCAAACCAGAATTACACTCAAACTCGCGGTCGTCGAAATTAATAGAAGCAGCGTTAGTTACAAATAGTTGTATATTAAAAACGGACAATGGACCACAGATTTGGAAAAAATTCGATACACCGATGTATAGGCAACTGAAAAAAGCACAAAAATACATGGAAGAGTACGTTTTTTTTATTGTTTACAAAAGAAAACTGAGCTTTTAAATATTTTTTATCTAGAGTCGCTATAGATTTGTTATCAATAAAGTTATCGTTATTTCACGAAGAAGGTGCCCAACCAAAATCGTTGCTGAAAAGTTATTTATCGTCGCCCGATTTAGATTTTAAAGATGTCATCGGTATTGTGTGCGATTTTTTACTTGCCGGAATAGACACAGTAACTTACAATAATAATTTTATGACATATTGGGAAATTTATATATTTTAGAGCGCTTATACTACTTCATTTATTTTATATCACTTAGCGAAAAACCCCAAATCTCAACGAAAACTCTTCGACGAGTGCCTACGGTTACTTCCGAGCCCTTTCAGCCCAGTAACCAAAGAAATTTTAACGGAAGCGCAGTACGCTAAAGCGGTTTTAAAGGAATCTTTACGACTGCGGCCCATCTCGGTTGGCATTGGCCGGCTGCTAGATAAAGATGCAGAATTTTCAGGATATCACGTTCCTAAAGGAGTGAGTAAACAGTTCATTCCAGTTCTGCGCAGTTATTGAATCGTTTCTTTAAGACATTAGCTGTCAGCCAAAATCAAGTTGCCTGTAGACTAGAATCGAATTTCGCACGACCCAATGACTTTATTCCAGAAAGATGGTTGAAAGACCAGTTCTTGTATAAACAATCGCACCCGTTTCTGGTGTTACCATTTGGCCACGGGCCGAGATCATGTATTGCTCGTAGATTGGCAGAGCAAAACATGTTGATTGTTGTAATGAAGGTAAATTAATTTTTTTTTGTCATTAAGTTTGTAAAAAGCGAGTTTTTTTTTTAATTCCAGGTCATAAGAAGCTTTGAAATCGGTTGGAATGGAACTGATATCGATACGAAATCTTTGTTAATTAATAAACCTGACGCACCAATTAGTTTGGTTTTCAAATCTCGACAGGGTAGAAAAATGGAGTGAACTCATAATTATTTTTTAAAAATAAATACTTCATAGTACAATTTGTATTTGAATTAGCTTATTTTTAGCAATAGTTATTGATTGAAGTATTTGTGATTTGAATGTTTTATAATAGGAACATTAGAGTTACTTATTAATCCGTAAGTTACATAAAACATAAAATTACACATTAAATGAATTTCTTTTATTTTTTATTAACATTTGTAGCCTAAACCTTATAAAAAATATTAAACTGTACAGTCCAGTCAACACGCTAATAAAAAATAAATCGTTTATATACAAGTTAATAATTAATAAATCTTCCTTTTCTTAATACCTTACGCATACCTACGCAAAAAAATGTTTTTTTCAAAAACTTATTAAAACACTAAAATCTGTTATTATAGCGTAAAAAAACTGTTCAATTTTTTTACGTTCCGGAACTTTAAGTCCTACAATTATAAATATCGTTTAAACCTAACAGTGTATTGTACTTAAAGTAACTGACGTGCAATAAAAATCAAATGTAAGAAATTAAAAAATCTTAATAACCGAAAATAAAATGGCCTGCCTTTATTTGAATTTTCGACGTCGTCTACGCATCCCACGCTTCGTCGTTGTCACTCGTGTCACTATCGGAATCGTCGGAGTCTATGACGGGCCTTCTGCCTTCCAGGGCTCGCTTTAAAGCGCCGGCCAAATCCAGACACTCGGCGTTCGGAGTTTGAGGTTTGATCTCGCGCTCTTCCACGGGCTTCAATTGAACGCCTTTTATGATCTCTTTGAACATGTCGTCTCTGTCGCCGGTTGCTGTCGGTTTCCTTTCGATGGTCGACGTATCGACAGGCTAAAAAAATATTATAGTAAAACGTGCCTTAACTGCGCGATGGGTGATTATAATAAGAATGATTAATAATATTTATTGACCAATACTAAAATTCCTTACTGGAAAAATCAAAAATTAATTATATAGTGCTTAACAAACACCACTATTCAATCTCGGTAACTTCACTTGCTCCAAAAATAAAAGAAAAACTAAAGTTATAAATATGTAATAATAATAACCTTACCTTCAGCGAAACTTTGTTTCGTATACTTTCTAATAAGGCAGATTTTGCGTCATCGCTTTGGCCAATGCTCGACGTAACATTGTTCTGCTGCACGTCTAGATTAAGGTCTCCTGGTGGAGGTAAAGGTGGAGGTGGCGGGGCAGTGCTGTCAGCGAGAGGGGGTAATGGTGGGGGAATGGGTGGGGCATTTTCTGGGGGTGGGGGTGGAATAATTCCTTTAAAAAAAACATAAACACAATAGAAAACACGGAAGGCAATATGGATCGTTTGTATGCAATTATCAAAAAAATTTAGTCGTTACGAATTGAGTATTACATGCATATTTAAAAAGAAAATTACCTGCTCTGCTAGGCTGGTATTGAGGTCTGGGAGGTGGCTGCCCGGTGATTGTTGGAGGTGGTGGGGCGGTTCTCTGTTAGAAACATAATTCCTTGGTTATTGCAAATTGCTAACTAAATCATCATCGCTGGGAGTCGCATTTTATTTAATATGTCTCCTGTAACTTTCTCAAAAAATTTGAAATGATGATTTGAAAATCTTTTGACTATGGCAAGTTACAGAAAAGTTATTAACATGCATTTTTTTTGTTAATGGAAGAATATTTTACCGTATGTGGTGCTTTTGGGGCGACTCGTGGTGGAACCGGAGGCACAGGAGTGCCCGGCGTGGACTTTGGCATAGGCGCCGGCTCTTTTTTCCTAACCTCTCTCTCCACAGCATCCCTTCCGCCGTTCTTCTGGATGAAGTCATAGATGAACTCTCGTGTTTCTCTGTCCTGCAGATGCTTTTCGGACACACCGGCCTGGAAAAATCAAATTAAAATTATTAATGTTTTTAAGTGGACATTCAATGGTAATTGGTTGCATTTTTTCAATACATATTTATTTTTCTTTATTCTCTATGTATTATTTGTTAGCCCGTAGTCTAAGGTGTTTCAATTGCAATTTTTAATGAACACATGTTACAAGTTATTCTTACTTACTGCCGGTTAAATTGATTTCTTCAAATCGGACAATTACCTTTTTGAAGAACTGCTGCAACTGCTGATCCGTGGTGTTCACATCGAATCCCCTATCCTTATCCCACCCGATGTGGGACACGTGCCTAAACTCCCTGGGCACTCCGATGTCCGCCTTCGTGAGGTTCCGCCTTCGCTTCTTCTCGTTCTTCTTCGAATGTTCGTTGTTGGTAGACTTTATGGTATCGTTACGCGGTATTTGGGGAGCCGGTTTCACGTGGTTCGCCTCCTTGCTGTTGCTCTCCGATGAGAGTCTCGCCTCGCGTCTCCGCTTGCTGTGTAGCTTTTCCGTCACCACGCTCAGTACGTCCGAGGCTTCGTTTTCGCTCGCAAAATTAAAGCCGTGGACGCATTTCTACGCGAGAAAGACGAGTAGTGCATTGTTTTCGAGAAAACGTTATTAATTTGGTTAATCTTCCTTGCGGAGGTATCTGAAGGGAAAGAGTCGGAGGTGAACGCGGAAACAAAGATTGTCGCCGTGTTTAGGAAGGGAGGTGGAAGAAGAAAAAGCGAGGAATGAAAATATAAGGAAACAATTATAGAGGAGGTGAATGAGTTTACTTATTTCGATATCTGGAAGAAAATAGTGGCAAGAGATAAGGATGTTCGGAGACAGGAGAGAAGAACAAAGATTGAAGAGGGGAAGCACAACCAGAAGTGTGCGGAGATGATAACAGAAAGAGTGCCAGAGTATTTAAGAAAGGAGTGGAAAGGAAGATGGTGACGAGATTTAGATGTGGGGATGAAGAAAGGGGGAATAGGTACTGGGTGGAAGACAAACAGAGATGAAATATATGTTGAGCGAATGTGACGAAATGAGGGAGGAGAAGCGGGATTGGCAGGAAGTGCTGAATGAGGGTGGGGGGATAGGGAGTGGATTAAGGAGACTATGGAAAGAAGAAGGCTGTGGGACCAAAGGAGAACAGAGAGAGAATAAATGTTTTGGTAAAGTCCATTATCAGCTATCGTGCGTTAAAATAAAGAGAAAAGTTCTTCCATTATAAAGCGGGGCAAACAATTAATTAATTATTTCAAAATGTAACCAAACTTTGTTGTAAAGTTATTTGTTGTAAACTGACATTGATACGTAGTAATACGTCAACGGACAGTAATGTATTAAGTAAAATAAAACGCAAAATAAGATATGATATTTTTCATATACCAAATAGATATTTTTCCTATTTTTAATATTACATTTACCAATAATTACCTCTCCTTCGAACGAATGCAAATACGAACACATTGCCGCATACTCCATACCATTATACAGCTCCTGCTCCCAAACCATTTGTTTCTGATTTAAATCGTACAACCGAAACACGTAGTTCTTCTTAAAATTATCCCTTACGAAGCACAACACCCCGGTCTCCTTCTTCATCCACCGATTGTGCATCGGCGGCTGGGTATTGTACAATTGCACGACGGCAGTCGCTATTGTCTTGCACCTGGATCCCAGCATCCGGAACACCTCCTGGTTCTCTTCGGGGGTGAGGAGCTGCGAAACCTTGTTCTCTATCGCCTTCTTCTCTTGCGGTTGCATTTTGAACGGGTTTTCACGAACGGAACGCGAAAAATAATAGCAACATCGGGTGCCCAAAATGTTCTATTGGGCGACACTTTCGTTCCTATCTTATCGCGGTGTTAAATAACTGCGACCACAATAGAATTACTGTATCGCATTCCCGCGGAGAATGCCGCTAGTGATAGCGGCCGCGCACACAGCGATTTTGGACACTTAATTTTTGCTGTTTTCCTATCGTTTCTGAGTGCGTGACTCAGGAGGGTACGTTCGGCAACTTGACGTTTCGAAGATTTTGGTTAAAAATTAAAACTAAACGGCAACTAAGAAAGGGGTCGTGGAAAACGAGTGCGCATAAAGTAGAATTGAAACAACATTTAATCCCATAATAAAATTATTTTAGTATAGCAAGAATAAAAAATAAGCACATGATAGTTTTATTTATTTTTAGAACGCTTCCCAAAGGCGCATTTGAAAATATATTCCGCCATCTATGAATACATATAAATACCAACGTTTTGAATTCAAATTTTTGAACTCTAAATGTTCTAATTTCCCTTATTTAAACAACTCCAACTTTATTACTTAACAAAAAAACACCAAAAAAATATAAACGCTGTATTCAACTTTGTACACTTACAAAAATTTTCAATTCAAACATTTTGTCTCCTTTTTATATCAATAATAAATACAGAATGTTTTATGAAACGGTAAATCCATTTGTATAATTTCTTTTGCGTGTTTCCTTCTGAAATCCCACAAGAAATGATCGATAATGATAGAATTAACCTTCTTCGCGTTTTCTTCTCCCAGTTTACTCGTTACGTACTCTCTTAACAATTCAACGGCGTGAATGGAAACACCGCGTATTTCGATTTCCATCTCATCGCCATTTTCCAAATGGTTATTTTTCCTCAACACGTCGTTTAATTCGTTGCTATACTCCATTACCCCGTAATAAAGTAACGACTGAGGTACTCTGTAATCGGCAAACATCGTTATTTCGTTTATATCTTTAAAGTAACCTAATCCTTCACCGCGGTGACAAGCCCAAATATCACCTACCAAAATCTGGGCGCGTTTGTATAATGAAACGTTGTGCCCTTTGTAATTCGCTTCGTCGCGGAAACATTTAAAATTATCAACGATTATCCCCAACAACCTGACCGCGCTGTTTTCAGCTTGCTTAACGCAATTAACGAAAGTCCCGTCGAATTTCTCTAATAGAACAGTTCCCGCTTCGTGCAAACACTTCACGCGATCGTCCAATAACGAGATTTCAACCTCGTTATCGCTACGCAAAATTTTCTTTACGTCGTCGCGCGAAATTGTTGAATAATACTTGGGGTTTAAAATATCGACGTTTTCGCGCATTGCCCTGTTAACGGCAATGCACAGAGCGAAATAACCCGTCTTGCCCTCAACGGTCCATCCGGGGGAACGCTCGTTGGACCAGAAACAATAGTTTAAGGTGTCGACGACGAATAACCAATCAACGGCCCATACGTTTGTACTTTTTGGATGCACTTGATGTTGGCTAAAAGTCTCGATTGATAATTCACCGGATTTGATACCGTCCATCAGCTATAAATAAAAAAAAAATGGATAATTACCGAAGAAGGGAGGTTTGTGAAAACTTACCTCCTTTCCTAATTTTTCAACCCCCTTTTGATTGATTTTAACGTGTTTAGCTAGGGAAGTTATTAATTTTCCGGAGTCACGCGGGTTTAACGGCATTTTGATCTTCGTTTCCTAACCTCAGTTAATTAAAAACCTCTTTATATCATATGTCATCAGCCGGTAAACTGAATTTTAGGTTATCAAATAATGAGCAATTGTTTATCTGTCAAATTTTGGCGCCAAGATAACTAATTTTAGTTTGCAGAATTGAACACGTTCAAAGTTTTTAAATTTGAACGTGTTCAATTCTGTTGTATTCACTACGAGTTGACATTATATTTGATCAATATTTCCCTCCATCAATCAATCAAAAACTATGAACGGACTCTACGAAAAGAAGAGAATAACATCGATTTCGTTATTACTGGTCCTATGCAAGTTGGAGCTACAGATTTCAACAAAGAACCAAAAAATATTAAATTTAAACAGGTTTTAGTTACATTTCTAATCGATCATTGGAGTGATCCTGAAATGGTGCCTTTTATCAGTGAAAGAGTAATTAATTTAAATTACGGTGCTATTCATATAAAGATGAAGACAATGCTACTATTGTTAGGACAGTAAATGACGATTTGTCATGTGGGAATCATGAAGAAGCTGATACTAAAATTGTTTATAATGTTTGTCAACTTGACAATAACTTAGTTACCAATGTTCTTGTAAAATCATGTGATACAGATGTTTTGATCATAATGCTTTAAAACTTTAACAGATATCAATATTGCACGATTCCAAAAGTTTTATTCCACTTACAAATCAAAAACTACTGATGAACCGTTCCAAAAAGCTCAAAACTGCAAAACTATGATTCGTCAAATTTACCGACGAATTACAAACTGTTAAAAAATTGTTTTAACAACTGTTTTAAAACTGTTTTACAAACAAAATTACAAAATGTTTTACAAGCTATAAAAACGAGCGAAACTTTTAAAGAAAATGCTTTTTAACAATACAGGTCTGTATTTTCAAATTATTTATTTTATTTTTATCACATCATTCATCACGTTGTAATTGAAAATTTTCTTTTCATATAATGAACCGATTTGGTGATGAAGAAGAAGAGATATATACTGGTGACGAATCGACGGACGACGAAGGATTGGAGAGCAGTGACGATGAAGCCGAAATATGAGAATAAATTTATTTTCTATTATCCCTAAGATATGTAAAACATTATGTTTTGTGTCAATTATTTTGTGAAATCAATAAATTATCATAAAAAAGCATCGGGGAATGTTTTATACATGTTTTTAATTAAGTACCCGAAAAATCCGCTATAAGAAAAATGTTTGATTAAGTCTACTTTTCCCAATTTTTTTTATTTATTAAGAAAACTATTTACTAAGACTTAAGACTTCAATGTACTGAAAATGTAATGATAATGAAATTAGCAGACGTCTGACTTTGGGGTACTTTGGTTCTATGTTTACATTTCCAAAACTGCCTGCCTTGTTTATTTTTGTGTTCAAAATTAACACATCATTCAAGCATTTTTTTTTGCACATATTTTTTTGCAAATTTGCTCTATGCGCAGAACCCCTTGTACAAAGAAAAGTCAGGCAAACTTTCGATTTCCTATTTATCTACCCTAAAGGTACCACCGTGCAAAATTGCTAAGTGAATGGGGTCACTTAACGAAAATGGGGTCACGAACTCTCCGACTAAAAAGTGGAGGAATTGGGATCTGCTTCATTGTCTATAACGATTAAAAAGAATAACCCAGCTATAAATATTGTTATTCTACCAATAAATAATAAAAATATTATTTTATAATTTAAAGCTATATTCAATCGGATTAATAAATAAACACCAGCTGTTACTAATGTCGAAGAATGAATTAAAGAAGAAACAGGAGTTGGTGCCGCTATAGCTGTCCGGATTAAAAAGCATTAAAAATAGTGGAAAAGGCGCTAAAAAGCATATCGATTTTCACAAAAAAGCATTATCATATGCAAAAAAATATAAAGAAAGCACATCAATTTTGCAAAATTGTATCAATTAGATATACATTTTTGATTAAATAAGCATTGATTTAGAGATTTGTAATACTTTATTCATACACCGTTAATATTTGAATAGTTCAACAAAAACTTACAATAAATGTTTAGCATTGAACACATGCTCAGCCAAAAAACTTCAATACTTTAAATAAAACAAACTTTTAAAACATTTTAATTCATAGATACAAAATAATATTTAATAATCGAAAGGTATTTTTAAAACGAAAAACTTTTTATTAACAGTTTTTAAATAAAAACAGTTTAAAAAACAAAATTATTTCTGTTTGAAACACGAAATTATTAAATTTTTATTAAAAGTTCCATTTTTTTTAATGCTCTGTTGTCGATCACTTAAAACAATGCATTTATGATTTGAAAAACTTCTTTCGACATCAACACTGGTTATAGATGCATATTTAAATTCGAAATGTAACTGTCAATGGAGTCCAATGAAGAATTCTGATTTGTTTAGAAAGAAATGGAGAACGATTGGATCACTTTCTTTAGTAATTTATGTATTAGATTACCATAAAATAAGCTAAAACCACAACTACATTATGTTGTCAAGAACTAAACATGTGAAATATCTTGATAGCTCGATTTTCAAATGATACATGCGTTGATTTTTCACTCTAAATATGAAATCAACCAACCCAACTTACATAAATGTCAAAATTGATAACTAATTGGTAGACAACTCAATTTACAACAAATGAATGTATTGTCAAAGGATCACTTTTGCAGCAAGAGCCCGAAAAACCTTCAATAATATAATCAGAAAAGGGTGCATTTTAGGTATAGGGAAACCTAATACCGTTTAACGAGGATTTTAATTATAACATTCCATAAGATCAAAACAATTGATAGGTGCAATTTAAAAAAAAATCACTTTTTGTCAATTAAAGTTTCAAAATTTAATTTTGTAAAGAACGTTCGTAAGAATGTCCCGCCTGGTGTATTTCTGAAAAGTTCAATGTCTCAACTAATTGTTAATGAAGTGTGAACATTATCGCATAAGAAGATTAGAGAATCTAATTATGAAAATTCGACTTTTCAAAATGTTGCTGCGAAAATGTGGATTAAGAAAAAAACTAAAATTGGGATTGTTCCAATTCTCAAAGCTGTCGTCACCATCCGGTATAACCGGAACGGCCAGCTTATTGAAAATATTCGTATATTTTAGTTCCCTTCCTCCTTGAACTTTAACAATGTACACTTGTGCATTCAGATGATAATAATTTTTTTATTTTTTAATTATAATACTAATAATATTCCCTTCCTTAAATTCCTTAAATTCCATAACTTAATTATACCTTTTAAAAACATATTGTTGTCAGCTAAAATATAGAAAATCTTACATTAAACATCGTTGTTCGTTTCACCCCTCTTGCTGTATCGAAATCCAATTGTAAAAGTTTTAAAACTGCTTTGGAAACTGCAAAAGCTTCTTAGATCTAATATTTACATATCTCGTAGTTTCGATGGAATTAGAAAATTAGAAAAAGAAAAAGCAGTTAATTCTCTGTAGGAAATCGTCTAGAATATGTTTTTAAATCTAATATACTTAAACGCGCTAATCTTGCTTCTATATAAATATATATATATGTATATATAGCCGTAAGCGCGGGTGATGTTTGCGGGAACTGGAAAAGTCGATTGAGGTAGGTCTCGACGTTCGGATAACTCGTTTTAATCTTTTATCAGCGTCGGAAGATTGTAGAAAAAAAACGTTCGTCAAAC
>JAWQRJ010002318.1:0-13748 GCA_033557515.1 Diorygopyx duplodentatus | reverse complement strand
TGAATAAAGGTTGTATAATGTTGTGTTGTAGTAATTATTAACTTTTTTTTATTGTTTTCTGATTTCTGTTTTTATAAGTTGTTGTTTTAATTGGAATACTTTATTTCTATTGATTTGTTTAGGAAATTTAAAATTAGCAAAAGTAGGAATTAACTTGAAGGGTAGACATGTTTTGATAAATTTGATATTTACCAGTGATTTATGTAGTTTGAGGTGTATAGTTTTCCATTTGTAGTTGTTTCTAAACCATTATTTTGTACTACTGTCATTCCTTGAGAACGTGGTCTTTCCTACTTAGCTTTTAGCTCATTAAAGTGGAATTAGTGCTCGTGCCTAGTGTGTGCCAAGTCTGCCCTATGCAGATTAATTCGCAATCGATACATGGTACAGAGTATAGGCCGTTTTTTCGCGTTAATAATAATTAATAATAATTAATGATAATATGTATTATGTTGTGTCTTTTGAACACAGGGGTGTTCAAATGCTGTATTTATTAAATATTTTTGCAGATTTTAAACTACTAATAGTTAGGATAAGGATTTATAAATTTTTTGAATGGTTGCCCCATTACAACCATTCAATGGTAGCAGGGGTGGTAGGATAGTATAATGGGTCTTCTTTTAAGGTTTGTTTTAAAACGATTTAGTGGATAATTTTAATTTTGTAATCATTATCGTTGGCTATGACAGATATGTTGTAATTTTCTTTTTTGAAATTCTTTAAACAGGGGGTAGGTAAAGGCACGATGTATGAAAGAACGGAAGTCAGAAATTTTATGGGAGAAAGGGTGGGATAAATTGTAAGGAATAATGGTGGGGTTATTAGTGGTTTTTTATAGATGTCAAACGTGGGTTGGTTCTTATTATTAGTTAGTATTAAATCGAGGTAATTTATCTTCTTGCTATTTTCTTTAACTTTGACTATTAGATATGAATGTTATTTTAACTATTATGAATATCATTTCTTGATACATTTATTAAAGGGCTTAGTGTTGTTTAAAGTAAACTTCTTTTCTGTGTAATCAAGATATCCGACAAAATACCTGAAAGGGATTAATTTAAATCACTAAGTCTTTAAATCAAAAGTTTTCCAGTTAAAAGCAGAACTTTTGATGTACTTACAAGATGCGAATTCGAAATATTCTATGATCTATTGATCTATGATCTACCTAATGATCTATTTTCAAATTCTGTTTGGCTTCTTAAGTTAGCTGTCCTGTAATGTTAGTAAATAAATGTGAGTAATAGATGTATAAAAAAACTGATTTAATCCAGTCAACTTCAATTTAAAAAAAACCGTTCATTTTATGTGATTTGCTGCAGTACATTCAAAAATTCTTGGGAGATTTAGTTAAGATTGGCGAAATCACAATTTATCATATTATTATTATCAATTTGCGCACATTTTTGAATCAATTTAAATCAACACCTCTGTGACTATTTTCCCAAAGAAAGTCAACACATTTACTTAGAGATGGACGCTGAACCGTTTGTAGATAATACCCGTTGTGATTCAAGTAACTGAGATTTCAACACACTGGTACATGAAAATAAACTTATTGAAATATCAACTGATGAAACACATCAGTTTTGTACCAAAATGATGCAAGAGCATCCTAAGCTGATGAATAAAGCTGTGAGAATTTAGTGTTTAGTTCCATTAGCAACATCACATTTATGCGAATTAAGTTTCTCGTCTTAAGAACGAATGGAGAGGTAAGAAGAGAGGAATACGACGAATACAAGAACGGAGAGTAAGAAGAGTTAATAAGGAAAATTAAAGGAGAATGGATAGACGACAAAATCAAGTAAATTGAAAGAGAGAGAGCGACAGTAGAAACACAATATTATTGTTTAAAGAGATGAGTGAGCAATATAAAACTCTAAAAAGCAAATTGATAGGTATAAGAAATAAAGAAGAAAAGGTAACAGAAAATTAAGAGCAGTACAAAAAGGCCTGGGCAAAGTATTTTGAAGACTTATCTGGAAAGATCTGGAACAATACGAAGAACTAGAAGAAAGAAAAAACTAGAGGAAGAAATGAAGGAAGAAACAAACAGACAAATCGTAACAATACACAAAAGAGAAGTTGCTTACGCCGATGATATACCTACGGTGGTAACAAAGAACAAAAAAATAATGATAGAAATAGTGAAGTAATTGGTGGTCAAAGGCGAAAGGACCATCGAAGTCCTTTACACCATGAAGAAATATAGCAATTCTGCAAACAATAATTTGGCTGGGAATTAAATTTTAAAACTGTACTAAAACTTACACCCACTTAACAGTTCATACAATCACGTCCCAGACGACATTGCGTAAGAACCCAAGTTAGGATTGTGACGAACGTAACAAGATTGGTAACACTCTTGTCCATCTAACCTAGAGTGGTCAATTAAAAATCGAGCAGCGTACGTATAAAACGGTATTGAAATGAAAAGTACGACTGCACGACGACCTTTACATGGTTCCGCAATAACTAACGCCCATTCAACTGTCAGCAGGCAATTTGTTAAACAATTAAACAAGATGAGTTACGCTTGCTTGATTTAGAATTATGCTTAATATGCAGATTTATGGAAAACGGACGTATTAGCGTATTTCATAGACGAGTGAAGAAGGAAAAGGAAATATGCAGTTGAAAAAAGTCAATTAAAAACTGTAAATCTTCTATCCAACCTACTTCTAGCAATTTATCCTTTATACTTCTAGCCCATTCAAGTAATGGGTTTTCTGCTTGCCTTTTGACGTTGTTCTTTATAGTCTCTTATTTAACCAAGCGCACACGTTCCACAAGTACCAGGTATGATTGCAAAAATATCGAGAACTTTTTCGTATGCAGTCTAGAAGTAGCCAAGCAGCTATGCAATAACGCAGTAATCTAGAACAGTGGCCGTATCAATTTGGAAGTAGAAAAAGTGGATAGTATTGGTTCTCCAGTCATTTCTGTTACCTAACGCTATTACTAAAGCATATTTTTAGCGTTTGACTGTGTACCGACAAGTAGGCTAAAAATTCGAAATACGAAGCAATAATGTTTGTGATGATTTATAAGCGTTTAGAGTGTATAACGTAGTAATGCTGTTGAACCGTAAATGGTTAAGCATGGATATTAATTTGATTCGTGATTTGATTGTGTATCGGCGTCCTAGATAAAAGACTATGGAGATATATCAGTCGAATGGCCTGTCAAATGTGTAATTGAAAAGAAATAAAGGAAACATTTTTTTGAGATTGAATTGAGCACGAATTTATAGTAACCCTAAATTATTTGTAGACAGTTTTATTAATTGATCACATTCTTCCCTACGTTATTATACGAAACTATTATCAACTTTGCAATAGAGATACCATTTCCAATTACACGGTGTAACACATTATTTTTACAATTGTGTTACAAAGTGGTACAATCATTGGGTTGTTGCAAAAATAATTTCGGTTTTCCCAAAAATTGTATTTGGGAAAACCGAAGTTATACTTTTGGGACAACCCAATATTAAAATATCAAAATCTCGCCATCAAAATTTTGGATCGAATGCAATTCTTTCTCTTTACCTTTAGGATAAAGCAAAATAGCACTTATTGTATAGGAACAAAAAATTAATAAAAATCGGTTATATGGTGTTATGATATAATCTAGGTGCCTTCTAATGTTAATTGTTAATATTGTATGGTGAACTACTAAATTACGTTTTCTAAAAAAACAATGTTGCAAAATTTATATAACAGTTCCTTAGATAACCAAAAAGTTCCAATAATCCTATCAAAATCACAAAAATAAAATAAAATTAAGAACAAGGATAATCACACTCGCTCACTAGAGTTTGTCAATGAAAGCAGCCATTTTTTACATTCTGTTACCCTAAAGGTATAAAGAGAAAGTAATCGGTCCAAAATTTTGATGGTGAGGTGCCCCATTTCTTCTAGACGCTATGCAACTTGAGTTTTTTGAATGGAACACCCTATATATTATTACATATTTGGGTTTCTTATGGAATTTATTGTCTATTTTATTAAACGTACGTTTTACCAAAGTCGCAACCTTTAAAAGTTATTGGACATTTAAAGATAAAATATCTGATGTGAAACACTCACACGACTTTTTCGCACCTATTCACCCCGACGTTTTCTAAACGGTGCCACTTTGGCCAAATGTATGTTTAATAAAATCTGCCATAAATTCCAATTAAAAAATACGATAATATACAGAATGTTCCATTTAAAAATTGAAATTTTAGTGTTTTAAGTGGAACACCTGGTATATCATTGCAATTTTTGGATTGTTTTCTGAACTCTACATCAAATCTTATAGTCCTATAACACTTAAAATTCTTGTTTTGAAAGCTGTTGACGATTTTTTTAAAAATCCTTACTGCGGAATATTTTCAAATTTTTTTATTGTGAAATATGAAATAGTGTTTTTTAGTGTAATTAATAGTCAATATGTACATATATTGCGCTATACTTACATTACCGATTTTTATATTTATACAGATGCCTTCTTACAAAGCGTAACATTAATTACGCTTTGTATGAAAACACTTATTAAGCAAATGTTATTCTTTGTAAAAAAAATTCAATACTTCCTAAACGGTGCGACTTTAGCTAAATGTATTGTTAATAAAATACATTAGGCGATATAAACGGGACCCCTATATCAACCGGACCAACGTAGCGAACCGTATCAATTCGTTCTAATGATGCCGTCTGTAATGAGCTGCGAAACGTCCACGGAGAGTTTCTTCACCGACGCGGCGATCACCGGAAAGCCAAAAAGTATGGTTTTTATTAATTGTTTTTTTAAAACGGAAAAACTATACAAAAGATAGAATTTATTAACTTCATTTTTAAATTTAAAGTAATTACTCAAAATTTATTTATTTAAATGAGTAATTAAGTTAATTTGCACCAGACGGGCCATTTCTAACCTTATGGATTGGTGGATTGATGATGTGGGCATAAATTTATCCACGGGTTACTCATCCACTTTCATCTTTTCGAAGACCCTTTCCTTTTCGCTGTTGGAAAAAGGTGCTTCTGTTACTTGAAGTGTCGCCCCAATTTCCAATTTACATTTATTCTTCTTTCTTCACCGCTAAAAAATCGTTTACACTGAAGGATATTTCACTGATTCCTGTTTACACAAATCAATCAATGGTACGTTTATAAACATACGGTAGGTAATATGGTTTTTAAAACCATTTTTAAATTGCATAATAACTATACACTGAATTCTTTCAAACATGCCGTTTCCGAGAGAAAAATAAAACTTAGCAATATAATATTGCTCATGTACGTTAGGTTACCTAAGTTTAAGTGTAGCATATACGACCGTATAAGTAGTTTATTTTAACTTGCGATCAAGTTTTTGGTGTTTTTATTTTTATCTTGATCCTTTTTCAGAAGAGATTTGTTGGTATCTCGGAAAATCCGCGCAAAGCTTGGATTTTCCGATACCAGGCACTTAATATTATCTGTTACTACTGTCATTGTTACTTTGGAATTCTAAAACAACACCAAATTGATCAAATAATTTTCATAACAAAGAAAAAATAGGTTGAAGAAAACTCAACTTATAGCGCTTAATGAGAAGAAAACAGGAGCTTCTTTAAATTTGAAACAATTATTTTAAACTTAGAACTAACTTCATGACATATTTTTAAAGGGATCTGTACCCATCAAGTTATTAAATTGCATTATAACTTCACTGCATTCTTTAAAACATTCCATTTTCGAGAGAAAAAAATTATATCGTAAATAAATAAAACTGTGAGGGAAACATCGCCCGCCGATAGAACTGCTGGCGGGATCTATCGGTGGTGAGCGAAACAGAGATACTATACACAGACACGGCTAAGACGATAGTTTAATCGTTGGCCGTACGATGGTGCCACCAGTATTATAAGAATTTAGAGTTTTTGAAGCTCCGTTAAAGATGTAAAATGAGTTTTTGCTGATTATAGCTAGGTTACGAATGGAACTAGCTCGGTCTGTTAAAACTAAGGGACCGCCAAGGAGTAGGAAACAATGTTTTTATCTGTTTTTATCCCCCGATCGAGCTGGGTCTTCCAGGTTATCGATTTAGATATGTCTCGACTTTCACTAAAATCATTTCATATCGTAAATAAATAAAATTGTGGGGAAAACACGTGGAAAACATCGATACAGTGGTGTGCTTCCAGATACTTAGTATAAATGAAAATATCAACGAAACTATAAAAAAAGTAATAAAAATTACTTAAAAACTTCGTATATGTTGCGTTGAACAAGTCCAGTAAATATGTTGTTTTATATTTAAAACAAACGATTAACAATATAAATTTTTAGTTATTTTATTTTAAATTTACATATTTTGTATATATTTAAAATTATTCTCCACTTCCCCATCCTCCTCTGGTGGTTTGCCATCTGCCTCTTCCACCTCTCCATGGTTTTCTTCCACCTTTCCATTCCCTTCCTCCACCTTTTTCTCAATTGTTTAGGTTACAAGGTTGTTTCATGCTTAAACAGTACTAACATATCACATGTTTTTCATAAATTTATATGAAACTAAACATCCTCAATATTTAAACTAGTTTGTGTAATGTGATGAAGTAAATAATTTTTTGTATAAAATTAAATAAGTTTCGATTGACGAGAATTATGACAACATTATTAGTAGTAAATTACATATTTATTTTATTATTTCATATCATATATTTGGTCGAGTTGAAAAACAGAGCGTGCACATATTTTGCACTCTTTTCCGAGAAAAAAAAACAAACAAAATTTCATGTTGGACAATGATTAGACAGTATGATATGGAAACACTGACTAAGAAATCAATGAAATAAATTAGCGATGTATCAAATTATATAAAAATCTAGAGAAGGCATTTGAAACACATCTTTATTTTCAAGAACTTAAAGAGGACTTACTCGAGGACCACTATTTTTGTTAAAACTGAATCAAGACTTAGACAATAATAATAGAAATCAACTCACTCCAAAGTTAAGAAATAAAAGAGCAGTAAATCTGTTTGGCAGTATTATAACAACAAAATAAGGAAATTTAGATCAAGGGGAAAACAATATTATTAATATATAAATCTACAGAAGGCATTGAACACTATATCACGAATTTTACAAATAGGAAAAGTAATGAAGTTTCTCAGGATTTATATTATTAACATAAACATATACCGTGTGTCCTAGCTAAACGTGAATAAAATCAATATAACGGTTATGAAAGAAAAACGCTCGGACAGATCAACTTTGTTTTAAAAGTAGGCACTTTTTTGGTATAGGTTATAAACATTTTACGTCATCTGCGCAACGGCTGTGACGTCATCGAGTACTTTTTTAAAGGCACCCTACACTTTTTTATGGATTGGATACCGTTCTTTCATTTTACTAATTTACTGATTTTATTCACGTTAGCTGTTGTTAGTAAAGGTTAATTAAATTCAACAACATTTGCAAAATTAAGAATATACCACCCAACAATTTTTGACGCAAGAATTTTCCTTATGTAATCAAACGAGATACATGAAATATATAAAAAAAGTACCATTAAAAGTAATAGAAGGAAGACTGCAATAATAAATGGATTTAGAAAAGAGAATAAACACAATCTTATAGCAAAAATTCAATTGTGTGAACTTGAAACTTACCAATTCCAGCAAATGATCTCGAATAAAGGAGTAATGCAGATTAAGCCAAAAATTGTACAAAATAGAGAATTTCAAATTCATTCAATCAGCATTAAGGAGAAAATAACAAGATGATGTTTTAATTCTTGATTTCTAGGGAAGAACAATCTCGAAGAAATTGAGAAAAAATACTTTGGACACACAATAATTGGATTATGTACAGAAATAATAATTATATTGGTTTGTGTTACAGAACCGACAATGTTATATTTATTGATATGAAATAAGCAATAAACTTCATCTTGGTTTAGATAACAAGATAGTAACAAAATTTTGGAAATATATTCATACCGAAATATTGATTTTTTTAATTAAGAATCAAATATAATTTTCAAGAGGAATGAGGGAGAATTGAATTGTTGGTAAAAATATATTTTTAACGGAAGTGCGTCTTTGATAAAAGTGCAATAATGATCAATTTTTCTAATTTTCTAATTTTTCAAGTTTAATTTAGCAAATTATTAAAATATATAAAACCTTAATACAAGCTTAGTAGATTTTTAAAATTCGTTTCTATGGTCATGTTTTTAGTGTGAAAATAAAGCAGCAATGCTCCCTTAATAAATGTTTATTCAATAACAGCCAATAGACGAGGTATACACTAAAAGTATTTCACATATCCTGGGTAGTAACCATTCCATCTGAGATTGTATTGACTACAAGCAAGATCCTCACTTATCGAACTTCAATTATTTACCATCCCTTTCCAACACGTTGTTCAATGTTTCCCCAGCTGACAGCTCCCTTACCCCCTCCAATGCCCCCGCCAATTCCACGCCCTCTTCCGTTTCCCCAACCACCATTTCCTCTTCCTCTTCCTCCATTGTCATCATCATCATCGTTGTCGTCATCCTTACCTAATCCTCTGCGGCGACCTCCTCCAATTCCTCCAAGGCCATCCCCAATTCCAATTCCGTCTCCAATTCCCCCTCCAATTCCAATTCCATATCCAATGCCTCTGAGACCACCTCCGAGACCACCTCCAAGTCCTCCAATTCCCCTTCCTAAACCTCCTTCGTCGTCATCATCATCATCACCAATGCCTCCTTTTCCATTGCCTTCACCACCACCCCAACCCTCTTGGCGAACGACCTTGACAGGATTGTAAGCTTGAAGGTTACTGTTAATGGTGGAAACAGCCTTCCAGCTGAACGCTGCAGCTACACACATGAAGAAGACGAACTAAAAGAGAAAATTGAAGAAAATATTAGCTACGTATCGTGAGGAAAAAGAAGCAGGGAAAATGAAGACAATAGATGCACAATAGGTTATGAGCAAATAGATGGTCTAGAGGATATAAGATTGAAATGTTATAAGATTCTAGTACTCACCAACTTTAACATTTTAGCTATTTACAAGTGGTCGCTGTGATGTAGTATCGGTTGAATTTGATAAATGATCGTGCGTTTAATTGCTTTATATACCAATCAACCCCACTGAATAAACCTACTGGTGGATGCACTGGTCAGTATGGGAATAATGTAAATTAATTTAGAAAGGATTTTGATATTAATATTTGCAATGCAAATATCTACCCATATGTCCGCAACTAAAAGTTCCAGAATATTACCAGACTAAACTTGACCCAGTGCCAATCCAGTAATACTCAATAATGTTGCATCAACTCGTTTACCTCCTTAATAAGGCTTAAAATCTTCAATTTTTCGGATAGTATCTAACTTGACCCCATTTTAATTAATTCCGTATAGAGTAACGTTTAATGATTATTGCATCAAGCAGAACTGGCAATAATTTTTTGGCAGTGAAATGGGAATTAAATAATTTCAATATACCAATTTATTTTTGTAATTGTGTGTTAATTTTAGAACTAACAAGTAAATTAAAAAAACTTGTTATTAGAAACATATTACTGTGGAAGTTTATGCGTAAAAGTATGATATGTATATTTATATCATAATATGTCGCGTATTTAGTAAAAAATGTGAATTTTACATGACAACTTTAAACTTCAAATTATCATTCTGTAAAATAATGTTGTTATTAAAGTTTTTCTATAGTTTTGTTAAAATATAATGGATGGGGCACAACGGGATGACACAACGGGACATATCTTCATAAACTCAAAAGACCAAATAGATAAACTGAACAAAAACGGAGTATATCATTAGAGTGGCATACTTGTGATGCTACATACATAGGAGAAACAGGAAGAAACCTAGAACAACGAATAGAAGAACATAAGCATAATGAAAATTCCGCATTCGGAAGACAAATGTCCGAGGACACGTGTGGGTAAGATAGAAACTTATGAGCACGAATTTGATCCTACAATAAATTCAAAAATATTACATTATAAAAATAAGGGCTACTATTTATTGGAAATACTAGAAACATACGAAATAGATAAAATTAAAAATAATACAAACGAATTTTAAATGAACAAACAAACCCAATAGAAAAACCAATATACAAATCATCAACACATAGTCAGATGCGCCAGTGTCATAGTAAAAGAAGAATAATTAAAGTAAAAGAAGAATTTCTCGCTATTGTATTTTTTAATTTTCAACTTCTATTGCTCTTCAACATACAGTTTATTTATTAATCGGAAAAGTGGTCTGGATGCAAATTCCAGGAAAGTAAACAAAGCGTTACCAAACGGTTTAAACTTGATAATCAAATTGTATTTTAAGACTACGAAAACAAAAGCCCTTTCATAACGTTAAACGCTCTTTTTCACATTTACAAAAACGTTTCGCAATTTATAAATTGTTATACGCACATGTCGTTAAACGACCTGGTTATGCATTTCCCCGCTTTTGCCGAAACAAAAGCCGAACAAAATGCCCGGCGTTCAATTGTTTTTCGCTCACCGGCGAGTCGCCATTGTCCCCCAGTGTCCACTCGATCAAGATACGGTTGCCTAACCCGCCTGGTAAATGCCACTGCATCTTTTGTCTTCTATTTATACGCCACCCTTTATATTAGCTTGGAGGGGATGGTTGTCCAAATGTCTGTTTTCTTGAATTACATTCATTATCTAACGCTGTGGTTGAATTAGAGTCCGAGTTGCAATTGTTTTCTGTATGTTTACCCTACGTACGTGTACTCACTCGTAGAAACTTAATCCTAAAATAAACAACAAAGAGATTTTTCAAGTTTAGAATTTCTTCCTCTCAGTCATTGAAGTTCAGCCACTAAACATTAAGTGGTTGAACTTCAATGACTTGATAACTTTGAATTTATTTATTGAATTTAACTCTGTGGATAGGATTTGTTTGAGTTTTTTCCCTAATCTTTCTCTAATTTGGGGTTTGATGGCTGTCTGTGTGATTTTTAATTGTCGATGGAACCCTAAATATTAATTTTTGTCACTTAAGTCTACAGAATTTATTTTTGTTTCATTATTTTTATATATTTATTATAGGGGAGTGTTACATCCCCTTCTTCAATTTAGACTGGTATTATTATTAATTATATTGTTATTGGCTAATTTTAGCGCATTATTTCAAACAATGGTTTTTATTACATGAACAAGAATTAAATTTACTGCACACTTCTCATAATTTATTTATTATACTATGTAACAGTCATATACAAACGTTGTTAAGGGCTTGGAACTATGTAAATATTTCTTTTCAATAGGGATGTACTGAGTAAGCTTGTAGAGGGGCTGCAGAGAGCAAAGGGGCTGATCGAGCTACATATGCAGCAGGAGCAATTACAGGAGCAGGTGGAGCTGCTACTATGGGAGACGCGTGCGTTGCTATCACCGGAGCTGCAGGTGCCACATAAGATGCAACAGGAGCAACCACTGCATGATTGATCACATGGGCATTGTATGAAGTCGCATAGTTTGCGACGTATGCTGCAGGAAGCACTGCCGCTGAACTTGCTGCTACTACCAAAGCAGCCAACAGAAATATCTGCAAAAATGAGTGTAATATAATAAGTGTTTTAAGTAAAAATGTTTAAGTAGAAGACCACTTACGGATTTAGCCATTTTTATGAAGACAGGTAATTGATTAGTAGATACAATCAGAATGGTTAGCTATCGGTCAGCAGTGTTTATTTATAGTAGTTGTTTATTGTAATGTACTCCTCCTCTTGTAGTCGTTGTATAATTGGATGGCTTAATTTTAGAAATTGGAGTTGTGGCGAAATGGTTGTCAACCCGTGGAACCGTCATTGAATACTAAGTAGAGCTGTTCTCGCTGGACTTGCTGTAAAATCCGTTCATTTTTAGAAACACGGTATTTTGCATCATGTTATGGAAAGTATACATCGTACGTACGTAATGAAACTATTCGTTCATGAAACGAATACTCATTTTCTAAAGCGCATCCACTTTGTGTAATATCGATTATTGATAGCCTCCTGTTGATAGTTCCTCCTGGTAGCAATGCGCTAAAAAGAATTAGAAATTATTTATGGGATACTTATAGGTTTTTTCTTCTTCTTAGTAAGTAGGTTTAGCACACTTAGTAATAGAGAAGTTTCAATACTTGAAACAGCAGAACAACAGTATTTTTAAACTAACTCCGTTCACTTGAACTTGTTTTGAGGGATTGCAATTTTTTGATGATTTGTTCGTTAGTTTTTAAATTCACTGCAAGTTTATCTCAATAGTTATTGTAGTAGTATTTTATGTTAAGACTTCTGTCGTCGGCCTGATTTGCACGGGAATTCTAGAAAAAAATTACTTCTTGTTGTCAATTTTCTGCCAGTCTTTCCTATGTATGTGGCCCCAAGTGTTTCACATTCAATGAATAAACTCAATTTTTTCCAGTGTACTTTATTATGTTATCTTTTGTGTTAACTATTTGCATTTTTAGTTTCCAAACTGGCTGTTATATTATATTTATTATAATTTTTGTAGTTTACGTGAGACACTTTCTTGATATGTAAACTTTCTGCATTTTTTGTCTGTATTGTGAGTTATATTTTGTCGTGCAACGTTGTATTGTTAGTTAGGTCGCGTTTTCTTCGTACTTTTCGTATTTTATTTTGGATTGTTTCTATTTTAAAATTATTACGGCCTGCAATTTGTAGCGTTATTTGTGTTTCTGTTTTCGTTTTTTGAGGTTAATATGTCAAACATTGTATGTATATGTGATTTAAAGGCTGCCATTTTGTGTGTAACACAGTGTTGGTTTTGTATATAGTTTACAGTTTATTCCTTTTTTTTGTACTATTTTTAGTGTGAATTTAATTTTAGGGTGTATGTTATTTATTTTTTTATAGAATGAGTTTATTTGTTGTGTGTTTTTGCTTCTCCATATGACAATAATGTCGTCTACATATCCTTTCCACGTTATGATGTTATTGTTATGTAGGTAATTTTGTATTATATAGGTTGTCCCAAATTCGATGCTCACCATTGGTATCTTGGAAACGGTAAAAGCTACAGACTCGGTTAAATCGAACAATATGTGGGTGTTTATCGAAGATGTTCAGACCTTCTTGTGTTTTTCAAAAAAAATGTATCGCTTACTAGATATCCTGAAAAAACTGAAAATTTTCATTTGATTCAAATGTGAATATTTTCCATATTATTTATCGTATCAAAAAACTTCGACGGAAAAAGTTGTAGTAAAAGTTGTTATCAAAACATTCTGTAGGATATATTATAAAAATATTTTTTACCTTGCACCAGTTTCGAGATGTGACCGAGAGTTTAGTATTTTTTAAACATTATTTTGACATTATTATATTACTTGATTTTTTCCCTTTCCAACGATATAAGGTTCAAGATATTTATCTTTCCTAGTTTAGGAGATTCACACAGATTTTAACCCACTTCACACTATCCATGATTAAGAACTATGTTTTGTTTTCAAAACAAAAGACTGCCTATCTGGTATTTATTATCTTTTATGCTTTAGTAGATATAAAGAAAAAAGATTTTCTGCAAAACAAAACAGTTCTGTTCAAATTTAGTACCTCAATAAATTGCAAAAAAAGGAAACATGGAAGCAATGAACATGGAAGCAATAAACATGATAACAATAAATATTGTAACAGTAAATATGATAACAATAAACACAGTAACAATAACTATGGTAACAATAAACATGGTAAAAATAAACACGATAACA
>JAWQRJ010002317.1:0-13750 GCA_033557515.1 Diorygopyx duplodentatus | reverse complement strand
TCATGAACTAGAGCTGATACAAGAAAATCAGTACCATTTTTGATATCATCTTATAAGACATACTTAAAATCAGGTCTAAAATCCTAGGCACCAAAATGTGTGTCGGCCAGTGTAATCGACGTCTACATCAACTTGTGCCACACTTCTAATTTGACCGTATGCTATAGATAATACTAACCTTATAGACGGACAGAAAGCAATAACAATAAAATGAAATTAAATTAGCACCATCTATGAGTTTGGGATATACGATTTCATATGTTAATAATATTTAATTACAGAAGTAGTGCAGCATTTCTCAACCTTTTTTGGCCCTCGGACCGGTAAAATTAGTGAAAAAATTTCGTGGACTATTATTTTTTTTAACAAAGAAACTTTACTAGATATTAAAGCACTACTACATAAGTTAATTGTATAATAATTGTAATTATTATTTACTTGCAATAATATTTAAATGTAAAGATAAGTAATTATTGTAATTATTACATATAAGTAAATAAACCTTTGAGAAAAATCACAGAAAATTATAAAAAGTAATCACAAAATCATTGCATATAGAAACAAAACAAAAACCAGTCCTCTGATTACTACAAAATTAAATATCTATAATTTTTGTTTATTTGGCATATAATGTTAATTGGAAGATTGCTGCTGCTGTTCTTAAGTTCTAAATTAGTTTAAGCCGATTTCTTAAGGTTGCGATTGATAATCATTTTTCATTTTGATCCAAAGTTGATCTATAGACATGTTGAAGAACTCATATTCTCTGTTACTTAAATTTAATTTATTACTATTATGTGTTTTGAAAGGATTTGTTATCCACAAATTCCTCCCACACGTGCTTTTTTTCAGATGAGAAATATCTTAAGAATATCTAAAGAAAGTGTTGCCCAATGATTATATTTAATTTTGATAAGTTTAAATCTTGTCGCGAATTAACAAAATCCAAATAATTATTAAATATATCAATATTATTATTATCTTATATTCTTAAACACGCTAATCATGTATGTGTGTGGGTGTGTATGTATTCCCCAGATCGGGGAGACGGCTTAACCGTTTGAGTCCCAAAGAGCGCGATCGCGTTCTGTCGAAAAATCTTCGTACTCGATTAAAACAAGCGTTATCGCGCTTTTCGGCGTTTTTCGACCATCTTTTTTCCAATGACCCCTGGGACTCAAACGGTTAAGATGCCAGCCGATATTTGCAGGATTTAAATAATCCGGTGCCAGGAACGATTGAGATATATCTCGACTTTCACTAAAATCATTTTATGTCGTAAATAAATTAAATTGTAAGGAAAACACATGGAGAACATCGATACAGAATTACTGGCGGGATCTATCGGCGGGCAGCGAAAGTCTTAAAAAAGCATGCCCCACATGAAGACAAAAAAGCGTTTTTTTTTGTGTTTTACCCGCGAGAAATTGATTGAGATAGGTGCCGGCCTTAAAAATCGTTTTAAGATATAAAAAATAAGTTTTTGCTTATTATAGTTAGGTTCCGGATATAGGGAGTCATCTATAGGGAGCTGGTCGAACGAAACTAGCTCGGTCTGTTAGTTTTACATTTTACTACACGATGGCGCTTCGAAATCTAAGATATGGGCAAGCTCTGTTATTTTTTTTGTGTTTTTAACCCCCCTCCTTTGCTAATTTAAATTTTTGTTCTACATTTAACTTTAAACTTCCACGAATGCGTAACAGAAGCGTACGGTACTGCCCCTACTGGCACACTGAAAACTGATTAAATATTCTTTTCTAAGCACTTTCCAATGCAGATAATTTAATTTTTTTTGACACAAGCTGTGGTTTTTAATGACACAAGCTTGCTTATTTAGGTTGGAAGTATCTTGTTTTTAATGCATTTTCGGTACCAGCCCTTTGTCTGATTAATTTTGTATGTCATTTGTTCTAGTTGAATTGTACAGTAATGGCATAGTTGGTGAAAAATTATAATTTACGAATTAGTGTATCATAAAACCACTGATCGCGATTTTTTGGTTTTTTTTCTGGAATACAATATAAACAAAAAGGAATTCATTTTTGTTTATATTGTACTCCAGAAAAATAACAAAAAATCGCGATTTAAAAACTGCCTCATAAGTTTTTGTCTTTGCTCAGATTTGAAATATGATTTAACATTCTTGGGGGAATTTTTCAAGGACTTTCCAATGGAGGTAATTAATTTATTTTAAATTAATTACCTCCATTGGAAAGTCCTTGAAAAATTTATTTTAAATTAATTACCTCCATTGGAAATGGAGGTAATGAATGTTAAATCAGATTTCAAATCTGAGCAAAGACAAAAAGTTATGAGGCAGTTTTTAAATCGCGATTTTTTGTTTTTTTTTTCTGGAGTACAATACAAACAAAAATGAATTCCCTTTTGCTTATATTGTATTCCAGAAAAAAAAAAACAAAAAATCGCGATTTAAAAAGTTTTCAATAAATACAATAAAAATGTACGGTAATTTTGTCATTCTAGTTTTACAACTTCATTATCGACCAACTCATCGGCAGCTAAAGATGTGCCAGAAAAGAATAACGAACAACGGAGTGCCGATAACGACGCGAAAAGTTTCAAAATTGCAGTGAAGCCCTTAGGGCAGAAAGGTGAGGGAGACATTACGTCTTCGACAACGGCCGTTTGCATCGAGAACCAAATTAACGCTAAAGCTCTGTGCGACTTCAAGCAATACACGCCCGAATGGCGTGAAATGGCCGACTTGATTATCAAGGAAATTGTGCCAAAGAACTTGGCAGTGACTTGGAACGACTGCATTGGCGTAGACGAGGGAATTGCGATTCTTAAGGAAACAGTCATTTATCCTGCAAGACATCCAGAATTGTTCAAAGGCTTAGCGGTTCCATGGAGAGGTATGTTTTTCTTTTAAATACACAATCATAATCTATGCCATTAATCTCAAAGATTCAATGTTTGTTTAAAATTAGTTAAATAAGACCACAAAAAGCAATTATTTTTTTTAAACTGTACTTTTCGTTATACTCTAGTTCCTTTGTTTTATCTTACACTGTACTTTTTTGGTCTCCTTCCTCGAGATTGAAGGTATTTTGTACGAGAAATGTTACCTTTATTGCCACCCTCGGAAAGCTACCTTGCTTTTTATTTTTTATATTAAGATACAGTGACTGATCTGAACTATTAATTTTCGAACAGGAGTGTTACTATACGGTCCACCAGGTACCGGTAAAACGCATTTAGCGAAAGCAGTGGCGTGTGAGGCCACTTGTACCTTCATTAACGTTCGTAGCAGTTCCTTCATTAGCAAATGGAGAGGAGAATCGGAGAGGATGTTGAAAGTGCTGTTCGAAGTTGCCAAGTACGTTTACTTTAAAACAATATTAATTTCAACATAGTAGTGTTCAACAAGTGTACAATTGTCATGTAAGCATAATATCTACTACCTAATTACTGAGTTGGCATTGCATAACTATTGACAACATCAATCGATAGGCAATATTGGCAACATTATCTGTATTTATAGCAACGTACATGTTCTTTGTATCTGACGTCGAAATTTCTTAGTGTCTGTCCAATATATACGGAGCTACAAAAAGAACAATTTAGTTACACCATGTTTTATAATATCATGTATTTTTTCTTTAGCGTCAAATACAGTTCTAAAAATTCTTGTGCTATTTCTGAATGTATTAACACAAGCATTGTTAGAACTTTATTCAGTGCTTAAGAAAGACTTTTGATAGAATGTTCTTTCAAGTCGCTTGTAAAGACCAATTTTATTGCTCTTTCACGTTTTAATTTACAATTGTTCTATATTACTGATAAAACGTGATATTTCATTAGTGCAACCGCTTTAAGGGAATTTCGCTGTGACCTTTGCAGATTTTACGAGCCGGCGACAATTTTCATAGATGAAATAGATGCACTTGCTAGTAAACACGATGATGCCCAACACGACGCCTCTAGGCGGTTCAAAAGCGAATTGCTGATACAAATGGACGGGATTTTGAATGGAAGCGAACAGATCTTCGTTTTGGCAACTACAAATGCCCCCTGGTATGTACAACAATGTTCTGTTAAGGTAGCCCCATAGATTCGTATTATGTTTCCTAAACGAACTTCTAAAAAGTCTACATGGGGAAGAAATAATAGAGAGGACGGTAAAACATACTAAAAGGAACGATTATGATTGGTGTTTTTTGCTCTTTCAGCTGCTTACCCCGCGTTTATACAATTTCATAAGAAATTCACGTTTATACAATTTTATAAACGCATTTCATAGTTTCGTAGATATATTTTTCTGAAACAGTATTTTTGAGAAAATCATAGTATTTTTTCTCAAAAACTATAATAGATAAGTTTCAAATGCAGATAAGTTTAATGCAGTTTCAAACGCCCTGTGCACAAAACAATGATTTATCAAATATTTACTAATTTGATCCGCATCTTTGTAGCGCTATAGTTGCCTCTTTCGTATGTAATATGCAATAAGCACCAGAAAGTATTCTTCGGGACAACAAAGAGCATGAGACAAAGGAAGAGCAGGAGATAGGAATAACATAGGGCGAGGTAATTAGTTTGTAGGGGATTAAAGAACCAATTGGAAGAATAAAGTGAGGCCAGGGCATGACAGGATAACCGAAAACATGTCAAAAGCACTCCCAGAATCGGTCCTGTATATGATCTGAAAGTGATAACGAATGAAGCAATGAAAGGAAGGCAGCGAACGATTGGCAAACGAGAATTTTAACACCCATCTTTAAAAAGGGAGATAGTAAAAAGTGTAAGAACTACAGGAGAATAACGTTGATACGAGAAGTGGCTAAAGTATATGCAAAAAACGTGGAGAAAAGAGTTCATAATTCGGGTTCAGGAGAAATCTAGATAAATAGAGAAGACAGGGAAGTACACATATGTTACGTTGTCTTGGGAAAAGCCCCCAACAGGATTAAAAGAGAAGATATTTGGAGAGTACTATATGATAGAGGCGTTGCACAAGATATGATACAGGGAATACAGGCGCTATACAAAAATACAACAAATTATGTTAGAACAAGACAGAAATGCTCGGAGGCTTTTGAGACAATTTTTAGAGTGCGGCGGGGATGCAATGTGAGCCCTTTATTATTCACGGTGGTCCTGGACGAAGCTAAAAAAGAAACTAAAGAGCAAATTTATCGCTAAAGAGGAAATATAGAGGAAAAATATGAAATAGGGTACTGGAAGATAAAGAGAGTAGTTGAAAACGTTTTTGGTATTTTATCTGCAGTTTTCAGGGTACTTAGAAAGCCAATGCGTTTAGAACCAGAGAAAGCGAAAGTTGTTGTAATGACGTGCAATTATTTGCACAGTTTTCTTCGGCAGAAACAATCTTCCAAACATATTTATAACCCAAATGGAACTTTTGACACTGAAGTAAAAGGACAATTAATTGGAGGCCCATGGAGACATCAATCTGGCGAAAATATTTTACCTCACAACCCAAAGTGACATATACCGTGGCAAACTAACTTATCTAAACATTTTTTTCGAATACCTAACATTCTTTATATATACTTTAAGATCTACAACAAACTATGTTAAAACATATTTATTTCTGATACTTATAGTCCTAAAGTCAAAGGTCGCACATAAAGGTGACAAATCTAATATAAAACAACAGTTTAATATCAACAGTTTAATATTAATACACATATTTCCCACAGTTCCCACAGTTCTTTACAATTGGCAGTTGACTCAATCTACTTTCTTCATGGATAACTGAAAATGTTTATTGTTGGGATCCCATAATGTGGAATTTTTCCGATAAGATTCCATTAATTTTAGACTTAACTCGGTAGTCCACTCCATATTAATTGAAATATAAATGAATTTGTACGTCACCAATAAAATTAAAATTCGAAACAAAAGAAACTTCCACAAACGCATGCAAAGATTGTACAGTAAACAAACTCTGTCCAGATCAAATCAAACTTTCTTTGATGGACCGTTCAAGGAGCGAAGGCAACCGAACACCAACGACAACCTTCGAAACCGCTCGGCCGTGTTGGTTGCGCTGCACATATCAATTCCAACTTGGTTAGTGTTGGAACCTGGGCCTGCATGGGGCTTTATGCAGATGATACGGCGCTGGCGGCTAAAGATCCGCGGGCGCTGAACAGGAATTTGGAGATCTACAAGGGTGCACTGGGAAAACCATGCTTATAGGAAGGAAATATGGACAGCATACAATATTTCTAGGACAAAAGTAGCTTGAGAAAGTGAGTAAGTGGGAAAGTATTTATGACCAATCATATCGGATGATGGTAAACTGGAGGAAGAGGTGAAGGAGAGAATAGCAGCGGGAGGCAACGTGTTAAACAATCTTTTCTAAGTAAGAAAGAAATCCCAAAAGAAATTAAAGTACAGATTGAAGACTTGGGCCATGACGGAAACACATAAAATAAAAATAACAGCAATTTTAATGAGACTCTTGAAACAGATCGAAGATAAAACAAAGATGGATAGAATAAGAAAGTAGTAGAGAACGTAGTAGAGAGAAAGATTGAGGATTAGATCGTTGGAGGAAGGGGTAGAACAAAATCAACCTAGATGGTATGACCACCTAAAAAAGATGTGGGAAGGGAGCATAGTGGGACAAGTGTTCGAGGCCAAGACATCAAGGAGGAGAGGAAGAGGTAGCCCAAGGATAGCAGGAATGGGTTAAATGTGTAGGAAGGGGTTAATCCTCCTTCCAAGAAAATGCAGGATAGAAAGGTTTGGAGTGAGATGTGGAAGAGACCCACCTGTGGGAGTTCAACTCCTGCAGATGTCTTACACCCGTGAAGGTATTCTGAGGCTAAGGATTAAGTAAGTAAGTAAGTAAATCTCAAAAATCAAATGCAAGTGGAAAGGATCAGGTATAACGACAAATGATTACGCTTTACCCAAAATTGTTGACCATATTACTCATATATTCAACTTTTGCATAAAGTTAGGAAATCCAATGAAACCAAACACAACGAGCTTTTAGACCAGATTTTAGACTAGTCAGTTTGCTATGTACAGTGTGAAAGATATTTAAAAAAATATTACATAGTCATATAAGCAGCTAGGTCAGTGAAAATGAAATTTATCGGTTCATCAATCAGGTTTAGGGAGGGATATAACACGATAATTGCGTTTGTAAATCTCACAGATGACATAAATTCCTTGATAAAAAACTAGCAGCTGGTATCGCAACTGGCATCATTCGAAGGCATTCGATACAGCTGCTGTGTGCTGAATTAAAATACTACGGTTTTAATAACCCATCCATTGGTTTAATGAGGAGTTACTTTAGTGAACTATGCACTGCACTATTGCTTATACGGTTATAACAGATTGGAATGGCTGAAATGAAATCTTTTAACAAAACTTTAGTTGGTGAATTTTATAAATGAACTACTCATAACCGGCATGCCATCATACCTAAAAGAAAGGCTGATATGAAGAGACAGAGTGTACATAATCTGAACGTAAGAAGAAGAAATATTAACAATGTAAATTCATCATACTTTTCTTTTTATATGTATCTCAGCTGGCAGTGGATTTGCATCGCAGCTGGCGGTGGACTTTTCGAACATGAGTTATAATTTAAGTAATATCTTTTAGTACATCCGTTAGTCATTGAATAAAGTTTTCGTGTGGCCTACTATTATTTTTTTCTAAAATATTGACTCATGTCTTTCAAACTTTGAATACCAATATTTCAAAAACGAAGCCTGATCGTAAACAAATTTATTGGTATTTTATGCTTAAAACTTAATAATAAACAAGGATTTTCATTTTTCGTCTCGTGGTATAAATCACCCTGTATATTTTTATTTTTTTGGTAAATTTAGTTTGGCTAAGTTCTTTGCAGCTTAATGGTGATATGGAAGAATAGCCTGTGGCTAAATTTCTGCACTGATGCACCCAACACCTATCAACTATTATTATAACTTGCAAATTGCTATGACTTCCTCCTTTCGCTCTGAAATTCTGTTAAGAATAGCCTCCACAATCCGTTTTGGATTTTTTTCCAAATACCTTTAAATACTCAGGCGAAGTAAGTTGTAAACCGGACTGATAGAATTGAGCTAACTTAAGCTCCTGTTAAATAGATAATTAAGACCTTTATAATTATACAAGGCGTTTATAATGAGTTATCACACGATTCCCTTTTCAATTTGAAATTTCAAACATTTTTATAGCGTCCGCATCGCCGTCTATGAAGATTTATGCTACGATCTACGCCCACACTGTAGATATAAAAAGTTGTTATTTAGTTCTCTTTGCCGCTTTATTGCATTTGCATAATACACATGTAATTACTACTTATATTTGCATCACGCAGCAGAAGATTTGAACAAACAGAAAATTGTGCAACTGTGTTTGCATTCGATATATATGCAATTTATTATTTACAGTACTGGAAGGCCCTCTCCCAGAATTGAGACTTGAAAAATCATGTATTCATGCATACTATACATAAGTTATAGCCTGCGATTGAAAATTTATTCCATAAATTTATTTGAATTACATGTATAGTGTACAATAAGCAGTGAGAATGCATAATATTTTGAAGGAAATATATTAGTTTAGAGACATGTTTTTAAAGCAAACATAAAATTTACAGCCGTCCTATGTCTATCGATCCTCATTTAAAAGCTGCTGTACAAATTAATATGCAGTGTAGGTAGTACCCGGCTACTCGAGCTTCAAATTTTCAGACAAATAATTTAATTACGAGCGGACTAGTGCACGTTTCATGTGTTGCACAAATTATTAATTGAATACTGGCGTTGCGAAAATCTGCTGGAATGGAATGCAGACGGTTTGTTTTGACACCTCCACATGACGTCTTACACAAATTAAACTTTAATTTGTGGAGCTGATACGTCGGTCGATAATCGACGTCAGTTTCCACAGCTAAATTTGCAAAATAGTTTAATCTTAATAATAAACTTAGTCAATTAATTATTTCTACGTTAATTATTCACGTACCATAAGTCTTCAGCAACTACACAGATGGAAAGAAAGCGTAAATAAAGGCGTCATTTGCCGAGATAAGTTGAAGTTTATTGCAGAATATGTACTTAAGAAATTCAAAGATTCTGTGGGAAGAGGAAATATAAGTCGCGATATAAACCTTCGGTGATGAGCGCTACAAACAAACGAGGAAATTGGAAATAGCGTTCTTTTTACAGTATTGAAAGAACTGACAGGCGGTAGTTTTTAGTTGTTTTTTTATTTGTTAATTACTCATGACTAGGTTATAAGGTTACTTTTGATTCAGGCGGCAGTTATTTATTCACAAGGTGATTTATTTATTATAATGGGAAGAATTTCTGCATTTTCTGATTTGCTGAGAAAAAATGTGCAGAGCCACTTTAATCCGTAGCATCTACTACATTAATCTAGCATCTACTCTCTAGTAGATGCTCAAGTCTCTACTTGAGCTCAATACATAATGGTTGAGCTAACGTAATTCTTAGACTAATTGGTCTTCTTATTGTATCCTTGTAGGAACTTGGATCCAGCGATACTGCGAAGATTTGAGAAGAGAATGCTACTGAATTCACCGAATCAGGAAGCGAGGCAGAAATTATTCAAGCACTTTTTCGCAAAGCACGAACACGCGTTTCAAGACGCCGACTTTTCGAAGATGGCGGAATGGTCCAAAAATTACTCCGGTTCGGACATTAAGAGCATATGCAAGGAAGTCGTTATGAGCACGCTCAGGGAAGTTATTAGAGCGCATAATGTTGCAAAAGGTAAAGTTTCTAACTCGTTATTGCAAAAATGCCGTCCACATTTTAGAACCTAATCTCAATATATTCATCATCCTCAAGTTGCAAACGTATCGTCAAAGCATACTCGATGAGATGCTGTCAATATTACCTGCTCGATATTCAACGGTATGAGATAAAGGCAAACAGCATTGTGCAGCATGCACCTCTTCAATTAATGGCCGACTGTAATTTATGGAGGATCTATTAGGATGTTTGTTTTGGATGGGAGCGCTGCACTATCGGAAGCCACATTGTAATCATTCACGTGCGTTCGCGATAAGGGCCCTCAGATCTGACGTACGTACATTCACGTCACATAGAGGTGCACTTCTAGGTACACCGCAATTGACAGATGCATAGTTAGAGAAGCAATTATGTAGATAGGATAATGACGTTTATCGATTGGTTCTGTAAAATGTTTAAAACGTTAACTTATGAACTTCCACTCTCAATGAGCAATTAATTAATGTCGCCGATAGTAATCGATAATTATTATCGTAATGTCGGTGGATGTCGCCTATTCTTAAAAAGTTGCAGTCTAATTCAGAGCAATATATTAGCAAAAGTTTATAACTCTCTTTAGTTTAGAAAAGGTTTTAAGCTTAAAAGATTGCTATAAGGGAAATACTCCTTACAATCCTGCCAACGTGACATCGCATTTTTGCTTGACGTCTACTGGTTGCACCTGCACACCTAAAGTGGCCAACTTCGTTTATATTCGCTTCGCATATGTACTGCCGCATCAATCAGAATTTGAATGTGGAAAACGCGGGTATAATGGTAACGCCGCATGTAACGGGTGGTGATTTCTGAAACTAGAACCTCTGCTAACCTCATTCCTATTCGTTTCGCGCCAACTTTTGATAGTTGCCATTTATTCACTGGTTTGATGGATTGATGCCATCATCAGCAGGACAAGGGATCAGCAACGCTTTGTGATAGATCGAAAGTTCCGGTGCAAATAAACGCCGTCAATAAAATCTGTGGAAAGCTCTTAAAGCAAAAATCTCTTAAAGCGTTGGACTGCAAACTAAATAATTAATCAAAAAGAGTCCGCCGAAACAAACCAACACGAAGGTCCAAAACGAAATAAATGGAGAAAAATGATTGCCCCGCCACAAGAGCTTTCGACTTATGTTCTTGAATACGTTTGCTTCGATTACGTCCTATTTGACGTATATACAGACCTTCACAGTTACTAGAAGTGACGGAAGAAATACCATTTCTTTCTTGAGTAGAACTTATTTTTATAACTGGATATAGGAAAGTCTCTTGTTACAATAGTTATAAGATAAAGCTTTTTAAATTTTATTAATATTAGACGAAGTTAAATTTGTAAATTTGAAATAAACTTAGAAGGGGTAACTAAAATAATAGAAATCTTGAAGGCAAATTTTCCACGCTGTGAGCTGAAAAATGGTTCATATGAACAACGACTGGAAATAACTTTTTGGAACATGAACTGGACACTTTTGGAAATTTGGAATATGACTGTTGTCTCTGTCACGAAGTTTAATAAAAGGGTGTTAAGTGTATGTATGATTTTTTCATATTACGGACCTCGTACCTGAATTATATGTTATTTTAGTTGCATCCACATGTTGTATATTGTAAATTTCTTTGCATACGGATTATTATTAGTCGTTACTGCGCCATTCATGTCTACATTTCTATTTATATCAGAATACCATTTCTCCTTAGTGTGTTTATTCATACCATTCTATAATTTAATACTGCTAATTCAATTCATGCTTAGGAACTTTTCATCAATATTGGAGAGCATAAGTTGAAGTTAACACTTTTGTAAACGCACTTTAGCGCACCACTGCACAATAATTGGTTGTTCCATCTATGCAGGTACACATTTTGGAGACGATGGTTCAATCTTGAAAGAAGCAGAAATAGGTCATCATTACTTCTTAGTTTTCCGCTAATTGCCGCGTTGGTGAAGTTACTCTCCGTTGGAGAGTTTAATAAAATGTGGATTATTAAAACTGCTGTACGATGGCAAAATGTATTGTCGAAGCAATTACATTGTTCTCTTTGTTGCATGAGAGCTCGGGACTCCCTAGCAATGAAAATTACTCCCTTCCTTTATAGCTCGTATTACAGATCAGTATTGATACACATCTATTTTTAGGTACTCGCACAATTACGCCACGAGCGCCCTGCCTGGACGACGTCGTTACTGCCCTCCAAAAAGTCATGACAACAGCGAATTCGATAGCTATAGAGAAATATAATAATTGGCACAAGATATTCGGAAGTACATGATACCCAATTAACAATACAATGGGTAAGATTTATGGAGTCAGATATGCTCATTTAGGAAGCTTTTTACTTATTTTATACAATGAATGTCAGTTATTGAAAATATATGTATTCAAAGAGGGACATATGTGTTTTTTTTTGGCCTGTGGAAATAATGCAATAAATAACTGTCGACTAAAATAATAACATATTTTGGGTTAACCCTGTAAAGTATCACAAGCACGAAGAGACAAAACAAATGCTTAATCAGGCAATTACAGAAGTTAAAAAGATGTCTCAATAATCACAAAAATAGTTAAATCAGTAACTACCTCAGACCCGTAAAACTACCTGTACCGTGCAAAAATGTCATATGAAAAGGATCTCTGAAAAAGTGGACTCCTATGAGTAGGCGGAGCAATTGGATTCCTGTTGCGAATATTTATTGAATGAATATCACCTCTAAATTGAATATTGCGCAATAAACCTGTTGCCTGTAATTTGCCTGTAATTTGCCTGTAATTAAAATTTTATGGTATAATACGACAGACTGCAGAGTAGTATGATTTCTCATATTTAACAAAGTTCGCTGATTTTAATTTTTAGCTTATTCGGTCATATTTACGAATACAATATGTATCTTAAACAGGAATTCTGCACTCTCCGCAACCGAGCAGCATCCGCTGCATCCAACCGTGGTCCATATACAAATAAACAGTAATTAAATAGTGATGAAACAATGCCATCGCGCAAAGAATTCCGGTTATACCGGAAGTGGTCAACTTGCTTATTTCTAATGGAACACCCGGTATTTTATTGCATTTTTGAATTCTATGTTTAAATTTAAAGCAACTTTGTGTTACATTCCCTATACTGAATATAAACTGTTCCTGAGATATGTCAGTTTTAACAAAAAAAATGACAGTTACATTGCTCTTTTAAATGACGCGTAAAACAATAAGTACTGCAAATAAAGGAAATTTATTTGGCCACGTTAAAGAGACGGCAAACCTTTATTGGAAACTTTGTTTCTTGCAATTTTTTAAAATATTTTACAGGGTGTTCAAAATATTTATTTAAATACGACGTTAATAAAATGGCAAAAGTAATTTTTTTAAATGAAAACCTTATTATTATTATTATTGATTATTGATTATTATTGATTATTATTTTTATACATTTTTGAACAAATTATTTTAAACAAATGATATTAACTTTCTGTAGAATATCCTATACCTAAAATGCTTTGTTATTGGGATAAATCAGTTTAAAGAAAATGTATCCGTATAAGTAGTTATTAATAATTCCAAATCTAGAGTGTTTTGAAACAGCCAACTCAATGTTAGTCTATTTGACAGTTAGACTTACTCTGTGTACGTGTATCATTATTGTTATTAAAATAAGTTAGTTTTTCTTGTAAAATGTTGCGATTAGGATTCTCTAATGAAGATTTCTTAAATTTACTAATCATTTATGGAGAATGTAACAGAATAATTGAAAGAACGTGTCGTGTATGGTCTGAAAGATATCCAGATCGTCCAAATCCAACCAAAGGCATATTGCGTAGGCTTTAAGAAATTGCAAGGAATATGGTTCCTTTTTGCCAAAAGTTTCAGAAAACAAGCCATTGCTTGATGACGAGGATACAGAAATTTTTGTCTCGGCATACTTTACTGCATATCGCAATAATTCACTTAAATATACCGAAATTGCTATTAGAC
>JAWQRJ010002316.1:0-13752 GCA_033557515.1 Diorygopyx duplodentatus | reverse complement strand
CATTTACATTCATGTTTCCAAGAACTATGTTTAACGTTTTAAATTTGTTCCATGAATATTGACCTTGCGACATAAACTCTACAAAAAAAAGCGATACGTCACATAAAAATAACATAAAACCGATGGAGAAAAAATCGACCAGCTTTTAAACATGATGGTGGAACTAAAATGGGACCAAAGCGAAATAAAAAATGAAATACAGCAAATCAGAAGAGAACAACAAACCTTTAATGAAAAAATCATGAAACTTACAACAAATTCATAATTGAAGGGGAAGAATGGAGATGGAATAAAAACAAAGAACAACTAGAAAAAAACAAGCCAAAAACTAGCAGTAATAAGGTCCGAAAGGAAAGAAATACTCAAGGAAGCGACCCAACACGAAAATGGACAATGAATAATGATTGATGAAAGTAGCTTAGATGTAAATAGACAAAATATAAGAAAAAATGAAACAAACACCAAGAGAAGACTTAAAAAGAGAAAACGTAAAAATGATGAAATTAGGATTGGTACATGGAATGTTAGAACATTACTAAGACCAGGAAAAATGCAAGAAGTAGCGGCCAAATTGAAGAGATACAATATAGACATAGCAGAAATTCAAGAAATGAGATGGAAAGGCCAAAGAGTAATAGAGAAAGAACAGTTTACGCTTAAATACTCAGGTGATATAAAACAAGGTCAACATGGTGCAGCATTTATAATACAGAAGAAAGCTAGAGACAAAATACTCAATTTCAAACCAATCTCAGAAAGAATAGCCTATATAAGGATCAAAACTAAACCATTTAATATGTCACTGTTAAATATATACGCACCAACTGAAAATGCAGAACGAGAAGAAAAAGAAAGTTTCTATGAAAAAGTGGAAGATGAGAAAAATACCGAAAGAAGATACGTTTATAATGATAGGAGACTTTAATGCCCAGATAGGAAAACAGGAATTTATAGATCAAGTAGCCGGCAAAGAGACATTACATGAAAAAACCAACAACAATGGAGAAATACTTTGCGAACTGGCAGTAAGAACAAATATGATAATCAGTAGCACTAAATTTAAACTGTTCACCAAACCAAAAACACTCTTCTCAAATAGATCACATACTAATCAACAAACAAAAACAATAATCTATAAAAGATGTAAGAACATATACAGGAGCATACGCGCACTCCGATAATTTCTTGGTAATCGCCACCATCAAACAAAAGATTAAAAAAACAATAAAAAAAATGTGCAAGCTAAACGGGATGTAAACAAACTCAAAGATGAAAACATGGTACGATGAAGAAGGCCATAAAATTCAAACGAACAAAATGAATGCAAGATTGAAATGGATTAAAACAAACAAAGATAACATATAATAAAGATATATAATAAAGAAAACAAGAAAACAAACGAAGAAAACAAACAAGAAAACAAACGAAGACAGGGAAGAATATGAGAGAATACGAAAAGGCAGTAACAAAATCATAAGAAAACACAAGACAGAATATATGATAACCAAATAAAAAAGATAGAGGAAGGAAAAGTAAACAGAAACTCCAAAAGATTTTACACAAAAATCAGCGGGCAAAATAAAGTATATAAAAGCAAAGTGGGAAGAGTAAAAAATAAAAAAGGAAGAACAGTGACGAAGGAAGAAGAATATAAACAAGTCTGGATGGAGTACCTCAAGGGACTGTTAAATGAACCAGGGGAACAACTTAATTATGAAATTACGACAGATGATGAGGGCGAAACAGAAATTAAGACCGAAGAACCGACAAGAGAGGAAGTGGGTGAAATCATTGATAAAAATCGAAATGGAAAAGCACCGGGCAATGATGGTATAAACATGGAATTGATAAAATATGGAGGAGACCGATTAAAAGAACAAATATTATAAAAAAAAAATATGGACAGAGGAAAGGATGCCAGAGGAATGGGAAATGGGACAAATCGCAACAATACATAAAAAAGGGGACCAACAACTATGAAAAACAGAGGTGTTACAGTACTAAACGTGGCTTATAAAATACTATCAACCATAATTCAAAAGCGACTGCTGACCAACATCAAAGACAAAATAGGACAATACCAATGCGGTTTCATCAAAGGAAAATCTATGGTAGATGCTATATTCACGCTCAAACAAATTATGGAAAAGCTTACGAGTATAAATTGGAAATAGAAATGCTTTTCATCGACATTCAACAAGTATTTGATTCGATCAGGAGGAATAAACTAAGGGAAGCACTTAAGGATGGGAGTTGAAAAGAAAATATGCCGATTAATAAGAATGACTATGAGTAACAAGAAACAGCTATTATTACTTCGAAGAATAAGAGACACGGCAGCCAAAAAAGCAGGCGGTTTGTTTAAACAAAAAAAATAAGTGACTTTTTTAAAGAACAGCCATAATAATATTAATTTCGTAATAATTTCCTATAATAATTTTACATTGTATACCTCACTTTTTGAGTACATACATTTGTACATACAATAATAGATGGTATTTTAATGTGTTTGTATTGTCTTTTATGTAATAAATTTGAAAAGAATGTGATTTTTTGTGGAAAAATTTCCTGTTTCTAGCTTAACCGTCTTTTCGGTTATCCGTCGAGGCTGCGGGCGCTTGGGTGACGGATAATCGAGGTTCGACTGTACTATCAATATATAATTTTACGCACCTCCTTGCTGCGGCTGTACTGCTTCTGTTTGGTCTTCGTTGGCAGGAACGTTGTGGATATGTCGTCTCGGATTACGGATTTGTCTAGGACGAGGCATTTCAAATTCTTAATTGCTACAATTGAAAAAAAATAAGTGTATACATGTGTGTAAGTAGGTTAGTGTATGTTATTTTAGGGTATACCCCGAAATAACTACAATACTTATAACTAGATTTATGGTGACATTCATAAAATAAAATCCCACTAGTAATAAAATGTAATAAAACTTACAATTAAATTATTTGTAAAACAGTTTTTATCGTTTGACACAAGTTTGACAGAAATTTTAATACCAACCGAAGACAACTAAACTCCCTGTAGTAATTTTTTTATAAATACCCAAGAAATTGTATAAACAAATTTTTGAGTTAACACCTTGCCTGATGTGATATCTAATAAATGCCATAATTTATAAATTTGTACTCTAAAATGTTAATAATATTCAAAATTAAAATCAACATTATTACCGTTATGTTGGCGAGCCTGACTGTCTAACGGCACCAAAACGACACCGACAATTTAACCTCATTTTGTTATTATACGTAGCATCTTGCTTTCAGAAAGGATATTTACTAATTATATAAAATAATTAAAAATATAACACTTCTCCAACAAGTTGCTAAATAATTCAACACAAAATGAGTAATATGGTGCATTGTCAGCTCTGGATGGGCAGTGTAAGCACTATCTTATATTTTATTTCGAATAATATTCACTCATTACCTTCTAAAATCGCCCTTAAATTTTCTACTATCAAATTCTATTTGTTTTTCAATTATATTTTACAGTTAGAATCTTACATGACAGAAACATTCATAATAAACGCGTTTCGTAAAATGGGCGAGAACCCTCTCAACGTAAAGGTTATGCGTAACAAATTTACGGGCGAGCCCGCAGGCTACTGCTTCGTTCATTTCGCGACCGACGAAGAGGCGATAGACGCTATGCACAAGTTAAACGGAAAGCCCATTCCCGGCACATCGCCCGTCGTTAGATTTAGGCTAAACAACGCCAGCAACACGGGGCGTTCTTTGCTAGACAGGGAGTTTTCGGTGTGGGTCGGCGATCTTAGCCCCGATGTGGATGATTACAATCTGTATAGGGTGTTTTCATCGAAGTATAACACCATTAAAACAGCTAAAGGTAACAGTTGCGAAAAATCGGCTTTTTTTTGGCGTTTTATCGATTTTCTTCCAGTTATATTGGACAGTAGTGGTTTTAGTAAGGGGTACGGGTTCGTCAGATTCGGCAGCGAAGAGGAGCAAAAGGACAGTTTGACGTCGATGAACGGGTACGTTGGTTTGGGAACAAAAGCGCTCAAAATATGCAATGCGGTTCCGAAACCAAAGGGAGCTATAACCACAACTGCAAGCAGTACATCTAATAGCACTACAACTTATACTGCAGCGGGGGATTACACACAGTATTATGATCCGTCGACGTATTGGCAGAATTATGCTTCGTGGCAGGTATAAAATATTGGATTTTAAATAATAAATGTTATATTTACTTTTAAAAAAATGTAGGATTCGAAAATATTATATATTGATGTATATCGAAATGGGAGTGTTTATTTTTTAATATATCCTGGGGTTTCTCTTTTCAATCAATTAAGGGAGAGTTAAGAAGAAACAAAATTAAATTAAAAAAAGCATTTGTGGCCGAAATTTGGATTCAGTGAAAATAATAAAAATTCTGTTCCAAAACGTAATATTTTATGCTATTTTTATTTTGTACTGCTTACATTACTGTGTAATAGCTTCATTTACCAGAAGTAAGCAAATCAATTAAATAATTAATCTTACTTACTCTTCCCCGCAGACACCAAATATTTAATCCTCAAACTACTCAGATTGGTTATCTGGTTTTTATCTATTTCATAGTTTTTTTTTTATTCAGAGATTTAATGTGTATATTTGGAATACCTTCAATAGGTGTAGTTTGGGCATTTGAAGACAGATTACTTTTGTATTTGATGGTAGGACGATTTTAATTAAATTTGGAGCAGATCACTGGAGTAAATATTAACATATTAATATTATATTGTTAATTATACTCCTTAGGGTTATTACGATCAATCTGCGGATGCATCTCAGGCGGTACACGATGGATACCATCATAATGCAGAAGCGCAAGGTCATCACATGGATAAAAAAGAAGAGGACGATTTGGAACTTATCGGTAAGAGTTATTTTTCAAAGCCGTATTGAAGCAACCAGTTTTGCGCTGATAAATTTAATTGGAGACAGCGATATGAAACTCGAGTTATAGGAAAAAATTAAATCATTTTTAGCGGTAATTTTTTTTTTCGACAGAACATTCGTTGCCATTCGACGTAGATAAGATGAACAAGGAAATGATAGAACAGGACATCAACTTTTGGGGAGCTTTGGAAAGTTCGCGTTGGCTACCCTGCGAAGTATTGGAGGGACCATGAATGAACTCTTTAGTTACTAGATCTTGTATTTCTTTATTTAATAGCGTTTTTTTTAAGGTTGGATGCAAAAATTAATAAAAACTACAAGTAAATCAATAAGTATTTAATTTTATCACCAGCGAAAAGTAATAATAAACTTATCTCCGCATAAGTTTGTTATTATTCGAACAACGGATATTACTCCGTTACCTCCGCATCGCTTGTAACCTCGGTGCCGACAATTTCACTTTTCCCGGAATATTCCTCGCAAGCTGTTCGTCCTTTACCGCTTTTAGCAGGTCCTTTTCTCTAGGATTAATCGTCCTGTCCTGCAAGAACATGTTAACAGCTGTTTTCGCTGCTTTTCCTCTCCTGCTAGTGCCGGGTGTCAGCTTTACTTTAAACCTTTAAGAAACGGGAATCAAGTTTGGAAAATTCTAAATAAGAAACGACCAGAAAAAAGTAACTTACTTGTAATTAATTAAAGTGTTGTATGGTGCAACGACTGGAACGGCAAATAGGATCTCGTCTTCGCCGACTGGACTGCCGGTAAGCGTATCGATCATGTCCACATCAGCCGGAACAATGGTTTCGTCGTCGTCCCCAATATCAGGGTTGTCGGGTCTTTGAGGAGGCTGTCTTACGGTTTTCAGAGTATTTCTGTTGTTTTTTGTGGTGTTCTGTTCTTTTCCTTTTTTGGTCTTTTTGACATCTTTCGAAGAACCTGCTGACTATAAATAGAAATCGCAGGAAATTTGAGTGTTTGATGGATTAACATGTACAAGCTGCATTCTTACCTGTAAAATATGCATCCTCAAGCATCGTTCCTCTTCATCTTGATCCTTGTATTTTTCTTTAATTTTTTTCAATTTGCTTTTCTGCCCACGTTTTGGCTGCTGTTGCTTTTTCTCCTCTTTATTTTCTTTACACTCCGAAGCAGAATTCTGCCTGGAGTACCTACTTTCGCTACTCCTCCTTTCCCTTTCCACAGTTTCCCTGGTCACATCGGTACCTATCTTATCTACATCCAACATTTTCGGCGGCAAGTACTGCGAAAACAACTTAATTTCGATCGCCGGAACCGCAATCTCTTCGTCCGACGACGCTCCTTCTTGCACTTCCCTCTCTTCCCGTATATCAGCCAACGCCCTTCCTTCTCCCGGATCTTCCGCAGTTTCGTTTTCGTCCTCGCTCCGATCGGACACCTCCACTTCGACCTCGTCCCTCGCGGATTCCGAGTCGGCAGCGGTCGACGTGTCGTCGTTGCCCACGTTGACCTTGCGTTCGCCCAAGTGTCGCTCGACGCTCCCGTCCTCCAGCCGGAACAGAAAGCCCAGGCCGAGGATCAGGTGGGAGGGCGGCAGGAAGTTCTTCTTGCCTCTGACCATGAAACCGCCGGTGCCGAGGTATTCGCCCGTCGGCGCCGTCTTGCTCACCTGGTCGGCCTGGACCCAGTAGGCGTTTGTGACCACTTTCGCCTCCCACGCCACGCTGTAACAAATCGCCATGACGCCGGCTTCGTTTAGGGTTTTCGGGGGCACCGGTTGTCCCGTGGGATTTTTGATAACGACGCTTGAAGCACCGTGAATGTCCGCGTGAACGTAAATGTCATTTGATCTCATATATCTGGAAAAGTTTATGCATCACACTTCTTATGGATAATAAATACACATTGAATATGTTTAATTGTAAGTTTGACATACTTATTGATTACTCTTTAGTTTCTGATTTAAAAAGATAAGTGGTTATAATTATAACTACTATAAAACACATTCTAACCTTTTTACAATCAGTTCATTTTGCTGTTGATCTCTTCCAGCTATAACCAGATAATTCTCCGAACTTACGAACCAAAAAAATTTTTCAAACCAATACACCTTCCTCGCCTTGATAATATTCGTAATAGTTTGCATTTCCTTCAAAGTCTGTTTCGTCTTTTTTTCTGCAGATTTGAAAGCCCTACTCTGCGACTGTATAGTCTTCTCTTGTTTCTTCGCCGCGCTGCGCTTTAAGTCGTAGTACTTTCTTGCATTCGAAAAAGCCGTTAAATCGAGGTCTATATCGACGGACATCGAAAGAAGCTCATCGTCTTCGTAAGGATCAGACAGCAGTAACGTGATGTGATTTTTTTCCAATTTCAACTCTTTTATTAACCCCGCAACGTGGTCCCCATTCAACGTTGCATCTCTCACGAGCGCAGCGATATCCTGCCAGGGTATTTGGTTGGCCAGGGCGGTCTGTATAGAAAAAATTGCGTTGTCCACCAATTCCTGGTTTCTAGTAATCAATTCGGCTTTCTGTTTGTCCACCTCCTGGGTCTTCTCTAAGTCCTCGAGACGTTTCGTGTGGTCCTTCCTGACGTTCTCCAGCTTTTTCATCGCCTCGCGTTCTTGCTGTAAGGCACGCATTTCTATTTTTTGACCTTCGAAAGACGAAAAAAATTCGTCGACCGCTTGGTTGAACAATTCGAACTCTTTATGCGGAGCGTTTTTGTGTTGGTTGTACAAGAGCGGATGAAACTCTTGGTTGGAATAAAAGTATTCTATCTGTTCGATATTGTCGGTATTTGGACGTTCTTCTTTCTTTTGAATAATGTAGCCCTTAAAACCAATAAAATGTGTAAGAAAACCAATCTTTTCAATACATTTGTGGTATACAAGAAACTAAATCCGGCCAAGAAAATAAGATTTTCCTTTTTTTACAACAAGTTGCAAAAGATTGGATTGAAAATCAATATGTTCGTTCAGAATGTTCTGCAAGTGCAACACAGAGAACCTCTTGTGAAGATGCACCAATTAGGCTTTCAGGAAATATGAAACAGCATAGGCTTGCAAAAATTCATAGTTCAGGGAAAAAAAATTCTTCAAAGACGTTGCCTCTGCAAATTTCCTCAGAGTCTGCAAAAAACAGGACAAAAGGAGAGAAACCTGATTCATGTGCTCACATTGTTTGATTGTGTGCATTGGAAAATGTTTTGAGGATTATCATATTAAAAGAAATGACTAGAAATAAAATTATAATTTTTTAAAATGAACAAACATACTAGTTTTTAGTTTGGATTAATTTTTGTTTTTTAATTTTCTTTATAGCTTTAATAGTTTTTAAAATCTTAACATATTATGACTTCTGCTGCCAAAAGCTTTAGAAAGATCTATGAAGGCAGCTACCATAGTTTCCCCTAAGGTAATTCCAGCAAAAATATCTTCATTTATATTGTAAACAGCTCTTATTGCACTGATTAATTTATATTTTTCTGGAATGTCTTCCCCTTTAACTCTAATTAGCATTAGTTTTTCCAAAAATATTGCTTATCTTAAAGGTTAACGTTATTGACCTATAATTTCCAAATTATACACGACTTGCCTTTTTATATATTGGAATAACTGATGAGCCTTTGAGTTCTGAAACTTCCAAACATTTTATTTACTATTAAACGTAATGGTTTCACTATCACAACACTAGTAAATTCTAAGAGTTTCGCTGGTATTTTGTCTTCCCCCATAGCACTAATGTTTTTTAGGGACAAAACCATCTTTTCTATTTCATCTGGTAATATGAGTTTATTAGATTTACTGATACAGATCGTAAATGGACATTTGGAGTGGTTACTGCAAAGTTGTTCAAAAATCTATTTTGAGCTTTTGCACACTACTACTTTTGTTGCTAACGTGTGTGATACTCTTTTTGCAAATGCCCAGTATGTTTCAAAACACTTTTCATTGATTATTTACTAAAGATAATGCTTTCGTGATGTATTAATCAATTATTTAGTGAAGTTGTAGTTTTATTTCTTTTATCAAATCGTTTTTTCTGCTTTTATGTTGAAGCTATTCAACTCGACGGAAATTGAAGGACGTGTTAGACGTTGAACCGCAAAGGGTCAAAATAACTTCTGCGCCTTCTAAGATCGCAATGTTGGACGATAAAAACGGGCACGTCTTTCTGTTTTTCAATCAGTTCCTTCGGGGCGGAAGACTGTCGAATGTAGGTTAGTTGCTAACCTACATTCTATACCTAAACGTGGCGATTGGAATGGGGAGACGTCACTTTCCCCACCTCCAAAATGTAGGCCTCCATCGATCGTTCCCCAAGTGCATGAGCGCGACGGGAACACGGGATCCGAAAGCTCGCCCAAAAGCTCACAAAAGTGCAGACGAGCTTGTCATGGGGAGCAAAAAGATCTGAGGAAATTAACCTATCAAAAGCGAGCTTTACATGTGACGTAATCCAAAAGCGTAAAATTCCAGAAGAAATCGAGCAAAATAATTCCTGTCACTCATTCCTTTTTAATCAAACAGACAAAGGTTGAAAAATCGACGTAACTCGTACCATAAAAACTAGAGAAACTTTTGCAGGAAGATTTGATGAAAGTTTTTCCCCGAGCTTTATTATCTGGATAAATTCTCTCTAAAGCACGACAATGAAAAGAAAATTCCCAAGCGGTTTACAACCAAGTATAACCATCCCCGCGGCGTATCTTTCAAATAATTTTTTTGCTCGCTATACCGTGACTGAGAATTCTCGTGGGCTCTCCTGGATTACATTGTTCCCCAACCTTATTTTGTCTCTTGCAGCTCAACTCGTCGAGACAGTCTCTGCAGGAAGGATTCACTGTATAGCAAACAGGATCAGGCGTAAAAGACTACATCTTCCAGTTTATTAACACGTTGTGAAAATCCGTTTACAAGTTCCCTGACATGTAGGGATAATGACGGATTTCTAGGTGTGATGGAGGGGGAATCCTGTATCTCTATTGAGGTTGCATTTACGCCGTTTTCTAAATAATTATTTGTTTTAAATTTTATTGCACACAATTTTAACATCCAACTTTGCAAAGGATGTTTATTCCTTGATATACTAGTTTTAAGTTTGGATTAATTTTTGTTTTTTAATTTTCTTTGTAGCTTTAATAGTTTTTAAACTGTTAATATATTATGGCTTATGCTGCCAAAAGCTTTAGAAAGATCTCTGAAGGCAGCTACCATAGTTTCACCTAAGGTTAATCCAGCAAAAATGTCTTTATTTATATTGTAGACAGCTCTTATTGCACTGATTAATTTATATTTTTCTACAATGTCTTGTTTCAAGCGTTGGTAAAACATTAATCTGGTTTTATAATACTAGAATTACTTCTTACCTTTGACGGTACTTTTCTGGCTTCATTCATAACACCATCCGCTTCTAATATCGCTTCATGTAATTTCTGAATATCTTCGTCGATTTTAAAGTCCTTCCCTAGTTTTGTAGCATTTTTAAAGCCGTAATTCAATAATACGTGCTCTAACAACGCGGGACCATAGTCTAGGTGTGGCAATAATATTTTCTTCAAAGGCTCCCCCTCTTTAGCGTTTTTAAGGATATCCCGCAGCTGCTCAAAGCTTAAAGCCCCCGAGGACCTAACCCTATCTATAGGGTACTTTTCTTTCACGGCAAACTTGATTTTATCGCCTTCCGTATGCGGACGAAGCACGTACAAAATAATCAGGTCGTAATCCGTCAGGATAAGATTGCCCCGATCGTACAGTTCGAGGATTACGTGGTACGCAGCCTCGCCCGACCCAAACTGCATGTCTATCACACGATCCGAACCCAGCTGGGCCAAAGCTTCCAAACGTTTATTTTTCAAATGTTTTCTCATCTAAAATACAAATAATAATTAAAATAAAGTGAAAAATCAACTCGAAATGTCGCACCTTCATACTGAAACCCGAAGGCGCGACGTTCTTCGGCCATTCGAAGCCCGTCGAATGTATACGATTTCCCGACTCTATCAGCAGCACGGTTTTCTCTTCGCCCCTTTGCAAGCGTATCAAATACGTTTTGCTATCGATGTCGTATATATTATTTACGCGCATGCCAATGTATCTACGAGAAATACAGCGTATTTTTTTTTAAACGAGCGCAGGTTGTTAGGTTATGAATACTTACTTTTGCAATTCTGTAACACAGCAAACGATATCGTACGAGTTAAACCTTGTCTTCATTTTGAACGCTTAGTAATTAGCGGGAGTTGCAAATATGTAAAAAATTTAATGTTTAATCAGAAAATGATGACAGTGACAGATACACTTCAAAAACGTCAGATAACTAAACTGTTTTACCGGCCACGTTTGTAGCGGTGTTCTAGGAGAATTTTATTACTACTAGTAAAATTCTTTTTGTATTAGTGATTAAGGATGCCAAAATATATATCAAATGCTTAAAGAAAATATTAAAAATGATTAAAACAGGTAATTTAAAATTTCTTTTAGTTTCGTTTCCCTCCGATAGTGGAGCCACCATCGCTGATACCACCACAGTTCAATTTTATTTCTCTTAGTGTGCTTGGCTTTTGCCTGCCTCGAACATTCTATCATTCGCGTTTCGTGTTTTGAAGACTGCGGTTGTGCGCCTAGTGTTGGACTTGCAGGCTAGATGACAGAGTTTATTAATGAAAAGTTGAGTGAAAATAAGCGGTGAGTGCCTGCAACAATGGTGCACCTGGAATTTTCTGCAACGGGTAAGTTAAATGACGAACACTTACGGGTTTTCGCCCGTTCATTAGTTGATAGTCGCAGGGGGTTGTAACCATAAGGGCGGTATTGATATTTCGAAAATTTGCATTATATCTGATTGCCCGTTCAGCATAACGTACGGAATTATGGTTGGACACGGTGTTGTTGGGGTTTATTAATTAAACACCTTCAAAATCTCGGTTGTTTGAGTATTAAAAAGTACGTATTTAGAAAGGGATTATTTTAGTAGTGTTACAATGTGTTTGGGAAGTTGATAAATCAAAATAACAACCGTTAAATAAAACTTTCATTTGTTACACCTTTTATTGAATTCTCCAAAGCCACCCCACCCTAACAGTTGAATCACCCTTCTCGTTACCAGGTCCTTCTGTTTCACACATTGTTTTACCCCAAAAGCAGTTTTCATAAGTAGAAAAATAGAAAATTATACATAGTTTAAAGAACCGCTATAAAACCACCCACACTAAGAGCTGGTCTTATCAAAATGAGAGAGATAAGTCGTTATTGTGCAGTTTCTATCTATAGTTTTACCGAGAAATCATTACAGCAACAATAAGTGTGTGTATGTAACAAATGACTGCCATTTGCGAGCTTATTAAAATGTAATTTTGGAATACATAATAGGTTAAACATAATTAGAATGGAACTACAGCCGATTTACATATAATTACTTAATTATAGCTTTTAAAATTCCTAAGGATTTTGTGGTACAGGTTTTTCATTGTTTTATTTTTGCTTTGCAATAACTGTAGAAGGAAGAAATCTTTCTTTTTTTCAAAAAGCATTTTTATTATTACCCGCAGCTTTCGAACAAAAAATTAACCTGTGCATGCCTAAACTGCTTCTACCTGCAGGGTGGGTTTAGTTAACAAAACAGCAGCTGTTCAGTTCTTGCCTTGGACAGCTTTTGGTGGCCAGGGCAAGGCACGTGCGATGGGACAGCTGTCTCTGTGGCACCTTGAATTTCGAAGACAGCACGATCCTTCGGGCAACTGGGATTAAACCGATAAATCCTTAATACCAGATACGACAGGAAACGCAAGCTGCTGTGGAGATTTTAAGAAAATCCATTTGCGATTAAAGTTTATTGCCTGGTCTATAAACGTCCAAGCTATTTTTATCCTATACATAGATAGGGAATATCGCTAAGGCATCCAAGACAATGGGGTCCAAGACGTTTCGCTGCAAAGAATCCCGACTTTATGGTGTCTCCGTGTGTTATTGTAATAAACGTTCCTTATCATAACAAACACTGGCCTGCTTGGTGGTTTATAGATGACAGATGTTCCTGGCCTTGCAAGATTCAAAATGTTATTTTGTTTATTTGCAATTTGTGTTTGTTGTGTTTATAGTTGGAAAAAATTCAAACGAACTTAAAAATAAACTTCATTTCTATGTCATACCGGTTTCTGTTTTATTGCTGACTTCAGTCTTGCGTTGATACTGAGAAAAGCAAATTTAAATGGGCGGAAGTCTGCATTCCCACAATTCATAGAAAACCATCGGTGCAATGGCCACATATAACAACTAACTAGCGAAAGAAAACACCGCTCTTTCACACAATTTTTACTCTCTGCCACTTTGCATACAATAAGGCTCGTATTACGACTCGAAATTTATTTGAATCCTGTTCTACAAAAGAGATAAAATTTAACGCAGGTATATAACAATTAGATAGTTTTGGTTTTAAGAATGTAGACATAACGTGAAATGATTCTTTCAAAAGTCAATTCAAAAAGGAACAAAACTAAATGTAAATACTAAATTTACAAATAGTAAATTCAATTGAAAAGTTAATTCACAAGGGAACAAAACTAAATGTAAATAGTAAACTTACAAATAGTAAATTGGTGTAGGACTTTAAACAAAACAGAAAAGGCAGCAAGAGCTCGAAAAACCTTCAATAATCCGAAATGGATACATTTTAAGTATGGGGAAACTAAATACCGTTTAACGAGGATTTTAATTCTACATTCGATAAGATAAAAATAATTGGTAGGTGCCACTTAAAAATCACTGTTTGTCATTTAATGTTTCAAAATTCAATTTTGTAAAGACCGTACGTAAGAATGTCCCGCCTGGTGTATTTCTGAAAAGTTCAACATCTCA